>KL262104.1:20248-33403 GCA_000699545.1 Podiceps cristatus | reverse complement strand
GAGTAGCTCTGCTGAGAAGGACCTGGGGGTTATGGTGAACGAAAAACTCAACATGAGGCAGCAGTGTGCTCTTGCAGCTGGGAAGGCCAATGGTATCCTGGGCTCCATCAGAAGAGGGGTGGCCAGCAGGGACAGGGAGGTGATCGTCCCTCTCTACTCTGCCCTCGTGAGGCCCCACCTGGAGTCCTGTGTCCAGGCCTGGGGCCCGCAGTACAAGAAAGATGCAGAACTGTTGGAGAGGGTTCAGAGGAGGCCACGAAGATGATCCGAGGGCTGGAGCACCTCCCCTATGAAGAGAGGCTGAGGGAGCTGGGCTTGTTCAGCCTAGAGAGGAGAAGGCTGCGGGGGGACCTCATTGCAGCCTTCCAGTACCTGAAGGGAACATACAAACAGGAGGGGAACCAACTTTTTAAAAGGGTAGAAAATGGCAGGACAAGGGGGAATGGACTAAAGCTGAAGGAGGGAAGATTTAAATTAGATATTAGGGGGAAGTTTTTTACAGAGAGAGTGGTGAGGTGCTGGAACAGGCTGCCCAGAGAGGTGGTGGCTGCCCCATGCCTGGAGGGGTTCAAGGCCAGGTTGGATGGGGCCCTGGGCAACCTTGTGTAGGTCCAGGCCTGGAGGTTGGTGTCCCTGCCTGTGGCAGGGGGGTTGGAACTCTATGATCCTTGGGGTCCCTTCCAACCCCGACCATTCTATGATTCTATGGTTTTGTAGGTAAATTGAATCTGGAGGAAATCCCTGCAAACACACTAATTTTGCTCTTTTGTCAGGGTTACATAGAAACAATGCCAAGTATCATCACCCTCCTCCATCTTCTCACATAATGGCCATATCTGCCTACTGACAGTAATTATCATCTTTAAGACACCTCCCTCCTGAAACTTGTAAGCTGATTAAAAGTGATTCAGATTAGTTAATTCTAAATGGTTGTACTGTTTATTCACTCAAAGGACTACAGCTAACAAGATGGGGTTATACCCAGAGTGTACACATCTAAGAATGTTTGCATCTCATCCATACTTCCTCAGCTCTCTCCAAGACAAAGTAAATTTTACTGTCTCAGGTGGCTTGTAGCTTCCACCCCTCTGCTCCTTGCTCCATATTTATCAGTACCTCCCTCTCAAAATCTTCTCTCCCTACCTGTAGGCTGGAAACTCTAGCCATTTAGTAGAGTTTTTGTTTGTTTTCTTGCTTGCTTGCTTTCTAACATTCAACTCTAGTTTTGGAGACATCTGTTGATCATCCTACTAGTAAAACTCAAATAAGGATTTTTCACCTTTTCTGTCTCTTACGGATTCTTGGGCCTCTAGGTTTTTCTATCTGACACAAGTTTATTTCTACCTTGTTTCTTTTTTTACAACTCCTTTCTGTCAAATCATATTTTTTTTCAAACAGAGAATCTGAGTCATAGATTTTTTTTTTTTTTTGAAGTAACACAGCTCCCTCACTCTCTGTGATGCTGTCAAATATCTGAAAGTGATCACAGAGACAGATTTTAGCATCTTGTTACTTTTGGTGCTATTTTACATTTATAAAAATATTTAAAGATATATAGATTTTGGAAGCAGATCTTTTTAATATTGTTTGAAATGTACAGTGACACATTGAAAACCTAAGGCCTAGGAATACTCTACATAAGAACAAAAAAAATTCTAACTCATAGAATTCCACAGGGGGTTTATGAGTGTCTGTGTGGAGGCAAAAGAGTCATGGATGCATGCAGGTTTTGGGAGTTTCGATTTTTTTTTTTTTTTTTTTTTTTTTTTTAAGGGGATTCAGTACATCATCTCCCCTACCATGTGATTCTAGGGGATCCATGTAAGGAGATCTTGCTCTTTCCTTGATTTTTCTGTTTTAGGTTATAAGGGGATGATTCAAATGTATCTTATGACTTAAAGAATCTACCCACTTATGTTGAGACAGACTCCTGCATTTCCAGCCTTCAAACTTTTGGGAGAACCAGCAAACCTTGACTAACAAACTACTGTTTGCATCCATGCAAAATGTCTCCTTTGCCCTTTGAGCAGATCTTCCCATGTGCTCATGCAGCTGAATATGATGCTTGAGTCTATCTTCCAGTTTTTTGCTAGTGTCTGATTTTTCCATAAGGACTCCTCTGGAACAAAGAAGAATTCAGTCGTTACTGAAGGAGAATAAATACAGCACTTTCTCATTTGCTTTGAGCATCTTTTAGGGCCAAGTTTGGTGATAAGCTTATTGAATGAGTGATGCAGGCAGCCAAAAATCAATAACAAGTCCAAGAAGAAAATTCACAACAAAGGATTGAGAATAGAGGAAAATAGAAATTCTATTTGGTTTGTTTTATTTAATAGTTCAGAGGGCAGATTCTGATTTACAACAGCATAATTTGAAAGCTTTTCTATTAAAATGAGATTTGTAGCTTTGCAACTCAGATTAGAATTTCTGCATCCTTCATTTTAGTAGTGCTTTGTTTGTTAATTGAAATTTTGGTATTCTTCTTAGTCTTGTGAGGGGGAAGTGCTTGTGGAGGAGTGGACAGATCCTGCACATTCAACAGGTTATGCAGCTGGTGTCAACAGTAGGGATTTGGGGTTTTTTGTGACTATGGAAGTCTCTTCAAGGACCGAGGATTGCTTGTAAGAGACAGGATCCACAGAGTGGAGACAGGATTAGTGGGCAGACCATTGTGGGTGATGTGATGGGTATCAGCTACAGACCACCTCAACAGGAAAACAACAGCTGAAGCCTTCTTCAGACAACTGGAGGAAGTATCCTGTTTGTTGGTACTGGTCCTTATGGAGCACTTGAGTTTCACTGATACCTGCTGGAAGCAGGGCAAAGCAACTCAGGAGATTTCTGGAGTCAATTTACTTGACACTGATGATTGAGGAGCTGATGAGGAGAGGTGTTTTGCTGGACCTGTTACTAACAAACAAGGAAGAGCTGGCTGGTGGTGTGAAGGTCGGGGGCAGCCTTGGCGGTGACTATGAAATAGAAGAGTTCTCAGGTGTTCCTCATGACAGGATGGAAAAAGGAAAATATCAGAATCATAACCCTGGACTTCAGGAGAGCAGAGCACAGCTTTAGCTTATTAAAGAATCTGTTTGGAAAAATTACAGGGCAATGGTTCTGGAGAGAATGGGGTTCCAGGACAGCTGGTTGTTTTTCAAAGGATCAGCTCCTCAAAGTTCAGGAATAATCGATGCCCCCAAGCAGGAAATCATGCAAAAGCAGCAGGAGGTCTGCATAGATGAACAGAACTCAAATGCAGGAAGGAAGCATACAAAAGATGGAAGCAAGAACAGATGAGACCAAGACATTGTCCAAGCACGTGGGGAAGGGGTAAGAAAAGCCGAAGACCATCTTGAGTTAAACTTCATGAGGTATGTGAATGGCAGTAAGAAAGGCTTCTATTAATACATAAACAATAAAAAAGAAGACTACAGGAAAATATGGAGCTCCTGATGCATGGAGCAAGTGATCTGGTGATGAAGGACATGGAAATGGCCAAAGTATTCATTGTGAAACAGAAAAGATGATGAGTCTTTACACACATGAATCATGGGAAATCTAAATGGTAAATGTTGACAACCATGAAGAAGAGAATCAGGATTTCACAGAAAACTAAAACTTTTAAATTAAAAATGAATTAACCCCAGCTTTTCTGAAATACTAAGAATCAAATAAAAGAATGATCTTGAAGTTACCTGAATGATTTTATTTAAAAGCTGTTTGACATTTTATAATTTTTATTTTGTTTTCTACTAGTCACAGTTTAATAAATCAGAAAGACAGATGAAATGAAAAAGTACAAACCAACAGAGTAATTACTGAAGTCAGTCATAACTTTGGCAAATTACGGATAGCTTTTTTATCTTAAATTTAATTCAGACTTGACAATAAAAAAGACAGAAGCTCGGTTTGAAATTGTAGAACATCTGAATAAAAAGTTTTGTACCTCTTAAACAGTCTTTGGGGAATAATCTGATTATCTTATTTCAGTTTCTCAGCGTATGTGCACACTGCAGAAATAATTCAGGAATGACACTCTGCTGTTTCACTTGGCCAGGGATCATGCAAATATGTCTTCCAAAAACCTATTCAGCCTTTAGAGCTATAAGTAACCATTCACAAGTTGGACTAGCTCAAAAACCATTCTTAATTATACTGGGAATTACAATAATTCTCATTTGCTTGGCCTCTGCTTGTTTTGTGAATGCCATCTTCATAATGACTAATCCTTCAAGGTATGGAGTATTTCCCATGACATACAGATACTTGCATGTAGCTTGAGCTGGCAGTTTATACATTTTCATCAACAATAACTGTCAGCCCATGGTGGAATAAAAAAAAAAATATAAACTCAGGATGGTTAGGGAGGTTAGTAAAAGCTAACAGTAAGAGTTGACACTTCACATCTTTATGACTGACATGGCTATATAATCTTTGGAATGGCGTCATTATTTTACATCAAGCATTAGTGATTTAAGGATGTATGACCTTTTTCATTCCAGAAAAGTAATATAATAAGTGTTCATGCAATGCCCAATCAAGGCAAGGGAACGAAATGAAATAACAATAAAAGCTATTACCCAAATCCATATCTAGTAAATGATAACTTGATCTCACCATCTGCATAGCCAAAGTCAGATAACTGAACATTGTAAACGTCTTAACATAGGCAGTTTGTAAGGAGGCTGGAATAACTGTAGATAAAAGATTTAAACAAAAGTATTCTTTAGACTTGAGGCTTCCATATTTATTAAAATCAGTAGAGTCAGAGTCCAAGGGTATGGGAAACAAAAAAGATAGGCTAGAATATTCAGCTGCTCATGTCCTTCTGATGGTTTTCTTGGTGATATTGTTTTAGATTTCAACCATAATATTCATAGCCTTAGATAACAGAAATAAGTTTAAGAATACTTCTGAAAATATTTCAAAAGACTACATAATTTTCTGAATAAATGAAGACATTTTTCAAATAAGCTGAGCTGACCCATTGTCATGAGAACCAAGTCCAAATTTAAAAAAGAGGAAGAAAAGGTGTTTAGGGAAGTCAGCATTCTTCATATAGTCATTTTTTCTTCAGTCTTTCATGATACATGATACCTTAGTAGGGCAAAGAACACTGACAATAAACATCCACTGGATATGTTGGATTTCAGCAAACCACTCCTCAGGGAGTAAAGGCCTGCTAAAATTTTAAACTTGGAGAAGCAGTAAGAGAGTAGGACAGGAGACAGTAAAATCAGTTACTAGATCAAGAAACCCAATCTCAGATTCATGGAAGTGATTCTTTCTGTTATAGAAAGTATTGGACAAGAGTGTTTGACCCATTATTGAGGATCTCTGGTCAGAGGAGTGGCAAGAGTGTTTATATCTGACCTTCAAAATGCAGGAAATGGAATAAATTTTATACATGGCAATAGTGTCAAGGACAAACTGATTTGGTGTTCAGTCATTTCTCTTAAATGATTGTCATTCAAATAATCTGTTAAAAATCAAATCCATGAAAAATGCTGGGGAAATATTTACAGAACACACTTAGTATTTTTTTTTTTTTTTAGTAAGAAAAATTGTTGGAAATAAAGGAGGAATAAAAACATCTATATTATTTTTAGACAATTATTTCTATTTTTGTTCCTTCATTAAAATTATGTTTCTTTCTGAATTCATAAAGTGAAATAATTTTCTTCATTTTCTTTTCTTTTAACAATCTCCAAATTCTAACAGGTTTTGATTACATTTAACATAAACATAATTCTTGATCCTACTGTAACACACATCACTAGTTGAAGTAAAATCTTTCTGCAAATGATTTCAATGACGTTCAGTTGTATTCAGAAGTTTCAGATACCTTATCTGGCCAATGAGCACCAAATTAATAACTTATGTCTAATGTTCCCATACAGATTCTTTATTCCATTTTGTTTTTTTCCTGGTTTGGTCAGGATGAAAAGTTCCAAAGTTATAGTTAAACACCATATACAAAAAAACCTCTGTGCAATTATCAGGAACTTATGGTGGCTACTTAAAATGTAAAGAAGTACAACACTGGTAAGTAGAACACATAGAATAGAACTTGCCTGCCTCATTCAATCTCTGTGTCATAATTTGTAATTTTGTGAAATAACCATGAGCAACAGAATTAGTAATGTATTTTCCTCTCTTTAGAATGCAGCACTATTCTCCCACTAGATCTGGAAACATCCTTTTAAATAATAAGTAATTTCTTTCTGGAAACCAAGCAGTGACCTTTTATTTATTTGACAGTCGAGTTTATAAATGCAATTTACTTTTGGAAGATATGACATTGACAAGCTCTCTGGAATCTGAACTGGATAAAATTTCACTAAATGGAATATTTTTTAAATCTAGAAACATAAAAGTCACAGAAGGGTTGAACTCTGCAGAAACTTTTTTTTTTTTTTTTTTTTTAAATGATTAACAGCGTTTTCCTTATATACATAAACCCTCTAATTATAGACTTTAGGATCATATTAAGCTTTTATTTTATTTCCTCCATTCAATATTGTTTTTTGAAATGAGTACAAGTTCTGTTGAGGTAACAAAACAATGAAGCACACAAACTATAAAATTGAAAGTGTTTTAAAAGCTGCATATGAAAATTCCTTTTAACATAATTTCCCTATTCAGAATTGAAGTGTATTAGAAACAAATGAACTAACAAGGACCTAATTCTGCTTGACTTGATTGCTTTTCAGTTAGTTCCACTGTGTGAAGTTTGGAATTTCAAGATCTTTCTGACTTGCACTAACATAAATGAATAATTACAAAAGATACAATTGAAAATCAGACATAGAAGGGGCTTGGAGTAGTAGTTGATTGCTGTGTAATTCTTCAGATCTTCAACTGAGAAATGAAAGTCCTTCTCACTGTGAAGTGGAAAAAATGAACATTATATATCTGTGTGCCAACAAAATGAATATGTAGGTCTTTATGTGTATATATATATAAATTTGAGAAAACCACAACATGTCAAAGTTTAGTTACAGGTCACTAACAGAGGTTCAACATGCAGTGGGATTCCTCTTACTGCAACCTCTTTTTTTCTTCCCAAAGAGAATAATTTTTTAAGCTTTCCCTCAGACAGCATGTATTTTCTCATTTGTTCTCATCTGTGATTTTATTACTCATGTAATGTTTTTGAAGGGCCATCTTTCTAGTAATCCTGACCAACAGAGTGAGATGAAATAATACTTTTGGGCTACATGTGAAACTGTTTTAGTGGTTTTCTTCCCTTTCTTCTATAGCCTAGTAATTGAAGTTTATATGTCACTGGAATAAATACTGCAGTTTACAAACAGCTGAGGTCTAAATTATTTCTGATATTAACAATCATCTTGGTAAATACTTATCTTTTATATTTCCTTAGTTAATAAAGGTATTAAACAAGTATATAAAATAACAACAACAACAGCAAAGTACTTCAGAGAGCATTCTTCACTAAGTTCCTTTTCATATTAAAAAACCTAGTATATCTATGACCTCTTACCACCTTTCCTGAAAAAGTATATATATTTCATATAACAAAGACAAAGGTTTATAATAGGTACAGATGAAATGAAATGTATTTTGTGGTCCTAGGCAATATTTAAGACCTTTTTAGATCTTAGAGCTATATGTAGAAGTTTCCAGTTTTAGCATAAGTGATTGTCTTTTATAAATGAATAAACTAAACATTTCTAGCCTTACTGTTCTTCTGGTCTCAAAGGACCATCAGTGTTCTTGACCATGGCTGAATTTCTTTATAGGTCTCTATACTTACTCTGTAGAGATAGCCATAGTATCTGAACTGTAGAAAAATGTGCTGGCTTACTTTTCAACTCCATCAGTTCCTAACCTTTCACGAGCACTTAATTCCTCACATAGAAGGAAACAGTCACGCCATAGAAGCCTGTGGACCATGAAGGGTAATTGGATAAGATCTTTCGAAAGATTTACAAGCCTGCCAAGGATTGTGCCAGCTTTAAAAGTGACTGATTCAGTGTGAAAAGATCTGAACAATTCTGACCTAAAGGTTTAAAGAGAGACCTTTTCTGTGAAAGTGTAATTTAGAGCCTGTAATAAAAGTGTATTGAAAAACACCACAAGGAAGAAAACAGCCATAAATTCTAGAGCTTAATATTACATTAAAGGACACTTTCCAGTGACATATCCTCTTGTCTTCCAACATACCTCTATTGCCTCAAACTGTTTTTAATTGTTTCTTTTAAGGTTTATAATGGTAGCTCATCAATAAAAGCATAATAGGAAAGATATTTGTTTAATACAGCTGAGAATGTTGACTTGCTTTCTGTCTCCCTCTAAATAAACATGCATGAAGTAAGACCAGGTGTTTGTACAGTGCCATAAGTAAGAAATAAGAGGAAGAATCACAAAGAAAATTCGGCAATTTATGCGCAAAAGGTAGGTTCTCAAAATTCCTGTTTAACATCTCTATCACCTTGAACACCCAGTATTCACCCAGTGGTAAAATTCTCTGTACTCCTTTATTTCTATTGCTATGCAGTTCACTATGGACCAACGCAATGCCTAAACCACTGTGGAATACAGAAACAGGACACTTTCTCCACTTTTTTCACCTGGAAGACCCAGGTGAGTCAGGCCACCTCTCAGACAAATGTGAAATGAGGCTGCTTCCTCCTCCTTTGTGTCTTCACAGTTTTCCAGTAGTAGAGCACTAACAAATGATGCAAAAGATTCCCTCAAAACCCTTAGGTGGTACCTGATCATTAAGTCCTGAAAAGAGACTATTTTGCTTACCTTTGATTACAAAAACCTTACGCATAAAATAACTTTAAAGCCTTTGGAACCAAGCCGTGTTATGTGCAATGGGAAATACAATATAAATTGTCTCTGGAATTTCTTGGAGACCTGCTTGCATAAACCATTACTAGCGTATGTCTCTATAGTAAAGGCCTCTGTGTTTCCACCAGTTCTTCATGTAAAATTCAGATAGTTTAAAAATCAAATTGCACATAGTTGTCTTTGGTTTTATAGAATGGGACTAATCCTCTGTTTCCTTTGATATCTGTGATTAAGTCAGTCCAGGGCAAAGTGTACGTTCAGGGGCAGTGTCCCATTTGAGAGCCATTTGCACTGCTTTGCACTGTTCAGACACAAAATGCCATTGCTTTCACTGAAGTGCTAGCACTTTTCTTCCAACATTTTATTGCTGGCCTTCAAGTTGTCTTTCCTGTCTTCCCCCATTTCTTCTTATTGTGAACTTTCAGGGCTGTTATTCTTGTGTTCTAACTTTATAGTGTGTGCCCATGAGTAGAGATATTTTGGAGGCATGTGACATGTATATAACAATGAGTAATAGCTTCATGCAGGTTCAGAATTACTGAACTTTAGACTGAGATCTGCCCTCAGGTTCCTGTTTGAATTGCACTGGTGTGAGTAACATGCCTGTAGGACAGCCAAGAACAATATCCACATGGACACCAGCGAGGAGTTCGTCCAGAGATAATCACAGCACGGACCTGCAGCACTGGCAGAAGAGTTAATCTTGTGAGGCAAAGATAAAAGTGTAACTATGAGATATAAGGTAAATCTCTGGGGCACTTCCCATTGGGAAAAAAAAACATCAGAGACTTCACCACAACAGTTAGAGAAGCACTGGGAGAGAGCCAATGAATCTGCTTGAAGAGGATAGACTGAGTTCATTTATTTGCAAACTTAGACTTTGAGGTAAGGGGATGGAATTTCATAGAGTAACTGTGGGGTGGTTTTTTGTTGGGTTTTTTTGTGTGTGTGTGTGTGTAGTTTTTTTTTTTTTTCCTTTTTTTTTTTTTTCCTTGATGAAATTGAGAAAAGTAGACTTAGTTCTGACCAGATATATGCTGGTGTATACTTTAATTCCATTAAAAACAATAGCTACATATGTGTCAAAATATGGGAAAGCAGATCAGAATCTGACCACAGGGCAGAGTTTATTATTTTCCTGAAATAAATATAGTTTTTATCTATGTATCTACCTATCAATTCCCAGGCATAATTTTCTAAACTAACTGAAGCTACGTATATATGAAGGGAATTAGGATTATCTCCATTACAGATCAGATCACCTCCCTGTTTTCACACTCTGGAAAAATTTAGACAAAATGGCACATGGTAAAGATGACAATTGAGCATAATTTATTTGATGTTTCATTTTCTGTGGATAAGCCTTCGGAGTGAAGGATTACCAGAGTCAAATCTGAGAAACACTGTCATGGAAATAATTAGAGTTTGACATTTTGCAGGTACTCTGTGACATGATGATTGCCACTTTAGGAATGTTCCAAAGTGCAATTAAATTGCCTCTTTTACCAACAGACCATAAATCATTACCCGTAGTTCAGCGGGATATCTTCAGACCATACATTTTAGGGGAATTATTGCAGTTTATCATATTGTGTACCTTTAGGGAGTCTTAATCTCTAAATAATTGCAGTAATAATTGGGAGGAGACATACATTAGATGTGCTTAATGAATCAGGTTATTGATACTCTAAATCAAATGAATTACATAGTATTTTTTTCATGATGTTTAGACTTATTTCTGGTTGCAAAAATACATTCTTCTATACAATATTATGCAAGATAACCTTTATTTATCATCTTTGCTTTCTTAAAAAATTTAAAATAAGTAAAGTACATATTACAACATAAAAGCTAAAAATTTTATACTCCATGAATCACAGAAGTATATTAATGTCATGCAAGCATACATCTCCTCTTCCAGATGGACGATTTCCTCACTGAACACTATTTACCCTTATCCAGTTATGTTCCCTTTTCACTATTATGGTAAACATGTCCTACCCCATTTTAAACAATCCAGAGAAATTCTACCTTCTCTGAAAGTGAAACCTGGGATGCAAACGTCATGTAATCAGTGCCTTTTAAAAATTATGCTGAATGTTAGCATTCAACTTGACTCAATTCTCTATGGAGACTTGTAGCTAGTAGACAGCCCCACTGACAATATAATGAGGAGTCCTAAGGCTGCTCTAAAACCAAGCATGTCAGGTGGAGCGGTGGAGAAGACGGCAGAGTGACTGGTTGCTTTCAGAGTCAGCCATTGGCAATCAATTTCTCTGCAGTTTCACTGTTAAGCATAATGGCAACTGGAGTAGAGAAGTCTAAGAGCAACACCTACCGTGTTGAACAACTGTGGTAGGCTGACCTTGGCTAAGGGCCACACTTCCACCCAGCCATTTGCTCACTCACTCTCTTCAGTGGGGCAAGGGGAGAAAATAGGACAAGAAAGCTCATCGGTCAAGATGAAGACAAGGAGATCATTTACCAGTTACTGTTGTGGGCAAAACAGACTCAACTTGGGAAAAAATAATTTAATTTATTACCAGTTAAAGTAGATTTGGGTACTGAAAAACAAAGACAAACATTAAAACAACAATTTTCCTATCCCCAAGCACCAGGAACTTGCTTGTGTTTTGGGAAAAAAAGCAAAGTCATTTGATGGTTTGGTGTTTCTGGGTAGTCACTTCTGTGGTCCAGCTGTTACAAACTGCCCAAGAAGACCAGGTGCTGATATGCATAGATGAGCTACCCCTTCTCAAACTCCTCTAAAGCCAGTGTGGAAATGTCAGGAAACGGTCAGATAAAATATTGAGTTTTTCAGACGAAGCAGAAAAAAACACTCTAGGAAATGATTAGAATAAAGGGATTTTAATGTTTCAAAATCACTCTAATAATACTTCCTAGACTTCTTAACATGACTGTCAAGGCTTGTAGCCACTAACTTTTCTTTTTTTTTTTTTTTTTTTTTTTTTTTGGCTTAACAACTGTTTCTGATGTTGCAACTTTACTACATTCTCTAGCCTTGTTAAAGAATATAGTATATTCACCCACAGTCACACATGTGCAATTGCAGATCTAAGTTTTGGTGACTGGTCATCTCAAGAAAACACAAGGAGCCCTGTATTTTGCCATTCCCCAAAGACTGGTCTTTTTCTTGTTTGTTTCTAGCAGACAATACTAACTGAAAAATGTGCTTATTAAATACTCTCTCTCTCGGGTTATGACTTTCTTAGTAATCATTATTGCTTTGCCAAAACACAGAACAGGAATTATAGTCATGATTAGAGAATGTTTTTAAAATGTAAATTTGTCTCCCTGTGTATTTCAAAAAGTGAAGATTGCAGTATACACTCCTGCTCCCACACAGCCCTTAGTTATAACACATTTGAGCAGAAGTTCCTTTTCTAATTTTATTACTTCTATTAGTCAACTATGGAGTTTCAGGCATTTCTAAGATATTTTCATCTATTTTCTTCACAGTTTTGACACAGTTGGACCCATTATTTTTCCCTCATGACTTGTATAATTATTCTGTCTTAAAAAAAAAGTATGTTACTGTGAGACTCTACTACCTATGTAGAAATATGGATTGCTCCTGATATGCATGGGCTTTGCCTCATTTTTCACAAATATCCAAGTTTCACAGCTAAGAGTTCTATATATTCAACCAGAACTTTATTTTTTATATGTGGCTCCTGGTTATATACCCTTCTTCCAGTTAAATCATTATAACTTCTTATAAGTACTGATCTAATTCAGTAGGTTTCTAATTGTGACATTTCTTACATTTGCATTTGATGGGGGAAGATGCATTAGAATTATTTTCCCTATTAGCTAATGTTCATTAAAATATTCCCTAGGTAGACAAAAAAGTAGTTAAAAATAGGCAATGAAGATACAGCATTTTAGGACATCCTTGTTATTCTGCAAAGTGTGACATAGTATGTAGGGGGCAGGTATAAGTCAGACGTGAGTTTAGTGAGAGCGCAGGGTTATTCTGAGACCAAAACCCTGTCATCAGCAACTCTGACATCACACCCAAAGAGGGAGAGTATATAAAGTTACTGTTAATATAGTCTTCTGGACCAGAGAGAATAACTGCAGATCTGCTCAGAGCTCAGGCAGCATTGCCTTATGCACACTGTGTGCAGTGCTGTGTGTGGACAGGTATTCTCCCACCGCAGTGGATATAGCTGCAGATATACAGATAAGCAGAAGATGTCCCTGCCCATGACAGGGGGGTTGGAACTCGGTGATCTTTAAAGTCCCTTCCAACCCAAACCATTCTATGATCCTATGACATTGTGATGTGATTGTTCCCTGGCCCTCTACTCCCTT
>KL262104.1:0-20217 GCA_000699545.1 Podiceps cristatus | reverse complement strand
CGCTCTTCAAGATACTCTAGGGACTTTTTGTTGTTTTGCCTTTCTGGTGAACATGTCCAGAAATATCTTGTACTTGTACAGGACTTGACCCATGATAGCCGAGAGTATTCTTCTTACCCAAGGAAAGAAAAGCTGGCATCAAAAAAATCCTGACCTCTGCATCGTGCATCATGTCTTAAATGTATCCTGATAAGAAGAATCGTAGGAATAATAGTTTTTAAGGCCAGCTAACCTGACCCCTTGCACAGAGCAGGTCATAAGATTTCATTCTGCGACTCCTTCAAAAACCATAAAATTATGTTGGTGCTGAACTCCTATGTGAAAGATTAAATCTTTTAAATTCACTGTCACACTTAATGCTTTTTCCAGCTGAAGTTAACATTACTGACAGGGAAGGAATGGATGTGAACTAAGACTGATGGATGTGATAGGACTGAGGTAGTAGTGGGGACTAACTTCAATGTAACACAGCATAAAGAGTAGTAAACCAGGGGGCTGTTATTATGCTTGTGTCTTTGGTTTCTACCCAGCTCTCCTTATATTTAAGGATTTTTGACTGCTGTGCTGAATAGGTCAGTTGCTTTGATGTGAACTAGTATTTTCAAATACTTTATTTTATAAAATTGAAAGACTTACACTTTCTTTCTCTAGTTTTTAACATATCAATACAGTTGCCCCATCATGTACTAAATAATACATATCAATGAATTCTGAATCAGTATAAGATCATGAATACATAGCATGCTTGCTTTTCTTAAGTATGGAAAAAAGTTCAGGTTTGTTTAATGGGCAGTTTGTTTCTAACTACAGGCCAAAATTGAGCAGGAATAAAATATGAAGATGTTAAACCATGTAGGGGAAAAGCATGAATGAGAAGTAAACTAACTGGTAGTTAGAGGGACTTTGAATCTACTAAGGTTTTGCACTATCCATTTTCAAGACCTTAAAATTAAAACTGTACAGAGAATCAATCAAGTTTTGAACTAATCTTCTTTTCTCAAAAAAAGTTCTTCATTGAACACGGTTGGTAAATTTCTTTTTCATTGGTGGAATACTGGGGCGTACACGAACTGTCTTTAAATTGTGTCTATTTAATTAAGATTTTAATCCTAATGTTATATATTAATAATACAGGTCATTTATCAGCTACTGTTGCAAATTTGATTATATTCTTAGCTGTCTCAATCAACATAATTTCAGGAAATTGGAAAGAATCATAAGCCAATTAAAAAATGCACATTGTTCCTATTATACCACTGAATGACAAATCTGCTGGCCTGAAGGTCAAATTCCCTTTTGTGAAAACTTTCCATAGAAATCTATGATACATACACATCCTTTTTAAACTCCCTTCAGAATTATTTTAATTTTGACTTTTTAAATGAAAGTGAAAGTTAAAATTGGAATATTCTTAGATTTCCTGTGAGGAAATAACAATGCAAAAACTTATACAATTTACATGCATCTGTTAAATTAAAAGTAGAAAAAGTATCAAGCAGAAGGATTAAGCAAAGTTACATTTATAGTTATGCTACTATAAACTTGGAGTAATTCTGTGCCTTTCAAAGAAAAAGAATTCTTTATATCTTTTATATTTTTTTTAAAAAAAACAACATTTTGCCTTTATAGTTTCCTTACTGGAGACATTTACTACTCAAATATTATCTTGCATAATAGGATTATCAGTTTGAGCTCTCTTCTTTAAGAGTTTGGCATCGTAAAGAATAACTAAATGGAGCAGAAAGCCTAAACCTCTTCAATAAAGCAAATAAGCGTTAATATCCAATTCTCTTTCTGATACAAGTCATAACTACAGTACTTCACAGGAAAAAAAAATATGAAAAAAAAAAATTATGTATCCTCTCCTGTATTCTTCAAGTAAGTTTTCTCTTTCTGTCCTACTATTGCAACCACTTTGTTCTTTCTTCTAGTCTTCCAATACTTACTTCTCTTCAGAACACATCAAAACTGCAATTAGGGGTAGATTTCTTTGATTTTTTTTTTTTTTTTTTTTTTTTTTTTTTTTTTTTCTGTTGCTCTTACTATATTTCTCCTTGTCATCTCTTTGAATATTTGGCTTTTTGCTTAGCTATACATAGGCATCTATATCCTTTATTAGATCTAAATATATGGTCTTCTGAAGATTAAAGATAGAAGACCAAATTTGATATAGACATTGTGATGCTTTATTTTTAGAAATTTCTACATATAACAATACTATGGAAAGTTACAAAGGATCTCAGATCAAGAAGCAGTATAGCGACATTGTTGCAGCAGTTAGTGCAGGCTAACCAACCCTGTGAAGTGTACTATGTAAATCCAAATGAGGAAAAAAATACCTATACTACTTCCAGTACTCAGTGTAGTTAAGCACAGCAGTGTATGGAATTGCTGCAAGCAGGTTTTCTGCCATTTGAAATCTCTGAGATACACATGCCTGTGAGTATGCCTGGGGAAAGTCAGATTCTGAGGATGAGTTTAGCAGAGGTCATTATATTGAGGAGCAGGATGTATAAGTTAATTAACAGAAAATATTAAAGAGGAGGATAGGTCCCGCATTTTTTTCCTCAATGAAGCAGCACAACAGAATTTAAGACAGGCAGTTTTGAAGATCAGAAAATTGTTTTTTAGCCTTTATTTTGACTTACTTGAAGCAGATTCTTGAATCCCAAGTCTAGCCTTTCAAAACTGCTCTCAATTTGCCAAGCTATGGGGTGTTTTGAGGCAGCTTATTCTTAGTGGATCTCCTTGGAAGAATATATTAGACTTCCTATGAACTATGTAGTATCTGGGCAACATGATTTAAACCTCGTGTCTCCTGTGTTCCAGCTGAAGCTTGTCATCTCAAAGACAGACTTCAAGACTGTAAATTCAGTTTTGTCTTTTTGTTTTTCTTATTGGATGATTTTTTTCCCCCCTACTAAGCAATTTCAGGAAGTAATTTCAGGAACAGATTTCTGCCTCAAAATAACCTGTATTTGTGGGCTGAGGGTGTTCTACACTCCTGAGATAGAGGTGGGAATTAAACCTCTGAATGTTATCACAGGACAACACGGACATGGCAGACTTCCCTGGCTGCATTTAAGAGGAAGCTCAGTGCAACGGGTAGGGCCTCACTGGCTATAGTCAGTCACTGTTGAGTTAAAAATTGACCCCTGGCCTTACCAGATGGTGGCACTGATTGCCTTCAGGCTACTGAGGGCTGGCCCCCTACATTGCAGATTTATCCTTAAGGGAGCTACTTGGGATGTTATGAAACATGGCCAGGGAGTAAACGAAAGGGTAGATTTGATGCTCAATGGCCCATTGGGATCCCTGGCCCTCGTCTACCTAGTAACACAGATGTCCCTGGAGTGCCTTTCTCTTTGTGCCTCACGGTTGCTTGAAGAAGAGCAGGTAGGACAGTATATGGTTTGTAAATCCCTGTAGGACATAGTTGTGAAATAATCTTGATGGTCATGAACATGATGTTGCCTGGGGATTTGTGGGCATGTCTGGAAGCAGAGGCTCAGCTGCTAGTGTACCTGCTTTGCAGAAGCTGTTTGCATAAGTAATGCATGAGCCCTGAGGATGCCTGGCAGCCAAGACAGGCTCCTGAGGACCTACTTTTTAGACCTACGCAATACTGACAGATAAATGGCACTTTTGTGGTTTTGTGAGCCCCAGCTAACATTTCGAGTTATTGAGGTTTGAGGCTAGTAAGCTTTGTAAAGAATGGGATTTAGACCAATACTAAGAAATCCCAAGAGGTGCCAAAATATTTTGAATATATGCTACTTTGGGTCCTTTTTAAAATGTCACCTTAGTGTGAATTGCTATCAGCAGCGAAGAAATATTTTTTATGACTCTAGTATAAAGCACACATTATATATGTTTGTTCTTTGTAAATAAAAACTAACTGGAAAAAAATGCTTTTCTGTTTCACACACAAAGCATTGGTAGTCTGAGGCTGAAGTGGGTGCAAGGTATCCATTTGTGTCTAATTACCCAACCAGGTTCAGCACAGCCAGTCCAACAAAACCCCAGCTGTAGTTTTTAATTGCCTTAAATGAGCTCCTAAATAACTATGTGGAGTTAAACCACAGCACAGAGAATACAATATAAGTGCATAGAAACTCTGAACACCCAGGGCTCTAGAGTGCTCAATTAAACTTTCCTTGATTATTCAATAGAACAGAAGTGTGCAAATTAAAGGCTTTCATGCTACAGCAGGCTACGACCTCATTCTCAAGTTTCAATATTGCAATGGAACTTAATTAAGATATTCCCCATACAAAGCATAACCCTAGAGGTAAGTTTTGTTCCAAATACCTCATATAGGCATCTCTCCTGCTGTTAAGTGAATGGCTCTTGGTGAATCAAAATAAATATTGTTCCGGCATAGATTCACTTTTATTGTGTACACTGTGAGAAAGTAACAGTATGAAATCATTAAAACATTTAACTCACCATGCTGAAATACAGTTGCTAAAAAGCTTTGTTCTCATTGCATTCAGACTGTAAAGTGTCTTAAAAATAGTTTAGGGAGGACTCATACTGGTTCCTGATTCTGTGATAGACACTCAGTTTGAATAGAAATAAATTGTATTTCTTCAGGTATGGCTAATCGCAAGTGTAAAATTTTCACCCTATTTAGGTCAGTGGTAGAAAACCAGAAAAATCAATATTCTGTACAAAGAACAACTTCATCTCAGGATATTTGTCAGTTCATGTGTTTTCATGAAATCTGTTTTTATTAATAACTGCAAAGTACACTGGAGTCACTGCATGAAAGGCCTTTTAAGTTCAATGTGTTATTAATTATATGAACAGAATGCCAAACACATTGGACACCGTCATGTAAATATACTGTTTTTGTCATTTATACTTTGTTTAGAACCACTGAAATATATTAATCTCTCCTTTAAATTGCACTATTAAGATAGAAGTCTTAGACTATACAGTTTTTTAATCTCAGTGCCGTTACTTTTCATACCAGAAGTCGTTTATACCATTGGAACAATTTGTGCACTTCTGAATGTTTAAATTAAGTCCCAACTTACATTGCTAATTATGATGTAAACAATATACTGCTGCTTTGCTTTAAACAGTTATTTCTGAATAAGCAGTAGTGAAATCAATTATTGAAAATAAAAAAACCCTCTTAATTTTATTATGTATTTTGTTTGACCACATTCATCTAAGCAGACTGAGAAAGCCATGTCACTTTAATGTTTTGCCTCAATCATTACACAAATTTATCTGCCACCTTAGATTATTCCCACCTGTCTTTGGCATTTTCCTTGTCTTCTATTATCTTGCCATTGTCTTTTATCTCCCATCTAAAAATTAACATCAGAAGCTGATGGTTTGGTACCATTTGTTGACTGAGTATCAGTTAAATATTTTTCAGAATGAAACTTTCAATTTCATTTCAGGATATTAAAAAAAAACAACAAACCAAAACAGTTTAACATTGTCACAGGAGTTATTTCCTTTGTCCCAATATTTTCTTTGTGTTGTATATGAGCTTAAATCACCCCCAAGGCATCTAAAAGCTATGCATTGTAATCTCTGATTTTTAGGCACATACATTCTGTATTAGACTTAACTAAAAAAAAATGACACTGAAAACTGAAATCTCAATTTAGCTTAAATACACTTCAACAGGTTAAGACTACATATGCATATTTTATATCTGAACATTTATGTATAATATATATTTTAAAAGATTAGTATTTTTTCCTCAAATTGGTTCAAATATGATAAACTCCAATTGCATAAACACATTCAGATATAGTTTTCTGATAATTCTTTAAAATTTGTGAACAACCACACACAAAAAAAGCATGAAATAACTATGTAAATAACTAAGGTATCTTGGAAAAGTATCCTGACTCAAGCCTGAAAAGAAAAACCTAAAATTAGTCCAGTTGCTATGATAAGTGTTGGGGCATGTCAAGCGAGTTCAGAGGAGAAGCATGCCTACTTCTTCATAGGGTGAGTATAAAGATTAGAATTGGTACAGGGAATAAAGTTTATAATGCTAACTCTGCTTAACAGTGGTGAAGGTGTGAACACATAGTGACTGTGTACCAGTATGCAGGGGTAAACAGTTGCCCAAAGTTTGGTAGGGAGCTCTGTCTAGGTTAGGGGTGTACCTTTGGCCATGCCAGGTCAGAGGACAGTGAATAAATGGTTGTTGTGGTCCCACCTGAAGCCTCTTCTTTGGACCAACCAATACAATCAACAGCTGATGTCTGTGCTTTCTCACTTGATGTTGGGTGTTAGATCATGCTATCACAAAACAGAACAGCCTTTTCTCAGTCTGTTCAGTTCTGCCAGTATAATTCACACACTTTTTAAAAGCAGACTGGGCAGAGACACTGAAGGCAGAGGAGAACTAGATTAAGAAAAGAAAAACCCAAAAAAATCAGATAAATTCTCAAAAGGTACAGATAAATTTGAGGTAAATATTTTGTGTGTATTTGTCATCTTTACATTTCACTTATTTTTTTAAAGAGGCTTTTGACATAATCTGTGGGATCTATACCTACATTATCTACAATATGACTTCAGGATGTAGCCATAAATCATTCTTCCTTTCTATAGAAGTGGGAAGTCTTTTTCTTCAACTTGCTGTCAGGTTCTTTGGTGGTAGGGTAGTCAATCAAGAGTATAAAAAAGGGTTTCCAATCAAACTATGTGCGCAAAATAGCATTTTCAAAAATAAGAAATTAAGGCTAAAAAATGTAACTTTATTGTATGTTTGGATGTATATAATGTTAGCATTGGTCATTAGACAACCTCTCTCAAACTACTCTGATAAAATGCGAATCATCCTTAGGAGTTTAGCGCTTTGAAATACTGGAGTGGCAATATAATTCTTCTAAATGTTTCACCAGTTGGAAAATAAATAATGTAAAATACCTGGTCATTAAAATGTCTTTCTGGAAAAAGGGACTTTTTGCTGCTAAGTGAGATACTGTGTCATTTGATGCTAAGTGAGATATTGTATTATTAGGGTTGCTTGGACCAGAAAGAATGAGGGAGGAAAGTGCATTCATTAAGTCAGCAGATGATTATTTAGGAGACATTTTTTTGTTTGTTTCCTCCACAATATGATGATTTCTTTAAAAATTGTAGTTGAGAAGCATTGTTTAATGTTCAGTCAGTTTAATGAATAGCTACGCAATAGCCACCCAACTGATGCTTAAGACTAGTGCACAAATGTTGAGAAATTATTTTTATTGTGTGATTTTATAGTATTTTGAAGCTGCTAATTAAAGCATTATTTCTAGCTTCCAATTTCTTTTATGAGTTAGCAGTAATGTAATATTTTCAGGAAAGCAAATGAAAAACAAGCATTCTTTGTTAATATAGAACTAATATAGAAGTAATGTTAAGGAACAGCTGTTCTGTTACCATTTTCAACAGCCTCAGTTAAAACAATCATCCCTTTTAATTGTTAAACACCTGTCTTCTATTATATTTGATAGCAATTCTTAATTTCATTTAATTTCCGGTCTCTTTTATGATTTTAAAAAATGTTTTATTTCTCTAATGCCCATTTACATGGTTTATTACCTTAATTCTTTTATTTAATCTTGAGATTTGTAAAAATTATGATGGGATTAATTGTGCAGGGAAGTAATGTTTCTCTCTGATTGTCTAAACCAGATACTCGCTTTCAAGTCTTACTGGAACAAAAAAGAAAAGAAAAAGGTGTCCTAAGAATTAAGAGTTTCTTCTCAGTAATTAGCATGATTAGCATAGATTAGCATGAAGATATATAGTCCTGCTCCTTAAATTACTGCCACTGTAGCATGTTATTGTTGAGCTCTTTGAATGTCTGAGTATTACAAATACAAGTAAGAAATACAATTGAGCTAAGGTGACCATTTATTTCAATAAAGAACAACAATAAAATAGAATCCATAACATCTTATTCTCACTTGCTCATAACATCTTATTCCCACTTTCTGTCACATGCTTACCATGAAGTGATTTTTGGGTTTTGTATCAATACCTGTGACACAGGACACAATTTTGCTATTCCAAATGAGGTTATTTGACAAGACTACTTCTCTACTGTACAGAATTGCCCTTTGGTAAGTGGAAAGAAAAAAAAAAAAAAAACTAAGCTACTTCCCTATAGCAACAAAAATTTAGATCTTCTTTACTTACATGAGAATTAGGATCATAGGAAGTGTCATCTTTAACTGTATGTCATGGTTTAACCCAAAATGGTAATCGGACCACGCAGCCGCTTGCTTAACCCCCCAGTCCCTGGTGGGGTGAGGAGGAGAATCAGACGGAGAGAGCTCATGGGTTGAGATAAAAACACTTTACCAAGACAGCAAAGGAAAAGATAAAAATATATTAATTATAGTAATAATGTATAAGGATAATAGAATATATAAAATGACAATGCACAATTTCTCACCACCCGGCAACTGATACAACCTGCCCCCGCAGCCATCCCAGAACAGCAAGTTCCGGAGAGAGCGAGTGAGGGAACAAACAGCTGAATAAATGAACAAACAGGCCCAAACAAAGCAAAACAAAAATAAGGTAACAAGAAAGGAACATGAACAGAACATGAACCGAACAAGGAACCAGAGTGAGGGGGCAATGGCCAAACCTCACATATCTCAGCCATGCCGTCTATGGTATGAAATACTCTCTCCGGCCAGTTTGGGTCAACTATTCTGGCTGTGCCCTCCCAGGTTTTTGCACCTGCGCATTAGCAAAGCTTGGGAAACTGCAAAATGTCATTGATAGTTCAACAGCAACAAACAACAGCAGCGTGCTATCACCATTTTTCACACACTAAATCCAAAACTAGTAGCTGCTGAAGACAAAACTAGCTCCATCC
The DNA here is from genome assembly GCA_000699545.1 of Podiceps cristatus. NCBI lineage: Eukaryota > Metazoa > Chordata > Aves > Podicipediformes > Podicipedidae > Podiceps > Podiceps cristatus. The sequence continues at coordinate 11,360 of KL262104.1, read as the reverse complement.
TGGCTAAAACCAGGATGCTGTACCTGTGACATAGCCATTATTCTGTCATTAAACTGGGCTCATCTCAGACACTTAATTCAGGAAATCTTTAAGTCATCAGATACAGCGTGCATAAGGGAAAAGGTTTTTCCTCTAACCTCATTATTTTTATATGCCCTGTAGAATGAAAATTAATATCTATTTTATGACTCCGGTTTCTTTCTTTCTCTTTTTATTTTTTTAATGGAGTTTGCCAATGTAACAAGATTGTCTCTGTGGTGTGTATGTGCATCCACATGTTTATGTATGGAAGAACTCTATAGAAACAGAAGTAGCAGGGTTTTTCCTTTGTATAATAATCATATAATGATGGACAGTGAAGATTCACATATCAACAATCTGAAAAAAAATACTGTATTCAGACCTAAATTTTCACAAGTTAGAAAAAGTTAAATATGAATATCTCTACTCAGCCAAAAGAGTACTGGATCTCCAATCATAATTTTCATGGCTGTTGGTATCTAAGGCATGCGATAACAAAGGCTCATTGCCTACATTTGTGGCATGTTGTTTTCAGTGCTGTGTGCCCTTTATCTCCTTATTTATGCCTCTGAAATTCATGCAGGTAAACAACTTGCATAATAGCATGCATTTCTAGAGTTGCTAGTATTAGTAGATCTCAAAGTGTTTTATTAAAGGATGACATAACCTTTGTATTGGGTAAAGGCAAGCTGAAGAGATGTTAACATTTTTGGAAAAATTGTCAGAATTTCCTTTTGCAGTCCTCATTGTAATTATGAGTCTTCCAGTGCCAGCTCTAGGTATAGACATAGAAAGCACTGTCTGAGAGCAGCAAATTTCTGGGAATGGCCTGGGCAAGCCTTTTCCAGGCTGCCTGGGCACATATCTGTGCCACCCTACCATGGACACTATAGAGCTGTGTCCGTAGTTATAAGGCATGGAAGCCATAGATTATACAGGACCCTGCCCCTGGGCCTGCAACACACAAAGCTGCTCAAGTACAGTCACAGAACTACGGTGAAGTCAGGAGTTCACCCACTTAAATTCAATAACACGACTGTTTTCATATCTTAATTTCTTTTGCCTCTCATCAATATATGTCACGAAGATGATGGCCTTCACGCATTATCAGGGAAAAGAAAAATATGGAAAGTATTAATTATTTTCAGGGCTATTATTGATGTTCTACTTCCCTAAAGTTCCAAATGAATATACAGTGTTTGTCCCTTTTTCTACTACTGGCAATCTGTTTTTGAGCTCTACTTAGTCTTCATTATTTCTACTTTTTTTGTTCAGTTACAGACTTTATTAATCAAACCAAGAACTATAAGCTTTACTTCATTAATTGAAAGTTCAGTCTCAGTATTTTTAAGAAAATGTTTTATGTCCACTTTTTAATCATCTTCAGAAGTGGTTAACTCTTTCCAGAGGTCCATTTGTTCCTCTTCTGCTGTCTTTCTGTTTAAGATGTTAATGGTACTTTCATTATTAATAACTAGGAAATTGCAGTGTCTTTAATGTTATAGTTATGCAAGGCAAGTTGAGCTTTTATCGCAGCTAACATTGGCAAATCTAAATCCTAGGTGAAGTCACAATGCCCATGGCTGACTCTGAAAATACTTTGATTTGTTTATTTCCCTCTCTTTTTGTGGCTTTTACTGGTCACATAACTGCTAATGAATTGAATGAGAGTTCTCCATAGATGAAGATTGCCAGAGCCAGATTACTTTAATGATTATCTTCATCACTCTGTCTAAACCATAAAGTGACAAATTCAGATGTTCAGATGTTTTACTTTTTTAGATAGCACAAGGTGATTGCTGGATGGTTGAACACTTAAATTTGCCAAGTGCTCACTCCTTTGAGTATACTCATGAACTTGTAAAGGATGCTCAATTGGTCTGCTATCATGAACAAGGAGCTGAAGAAGTCATCAACATACTGAGTACTATGTCAGTCATCTTGCCTTATGGGATGTGGGGTTTTGTTCTGAGAAAATTAATTGATCATCTTCAGAAATGTCTAAATATATAAGTAGGTGTATTCAGTTATCTGAAAGTTTTCAGTAATATTATAATTTTAAATAATTTCTGATCCACCAGAGTTCAAATTAATTAAGAACTTGTGGAATTTTGCATGTGATTCTTTCCTGGAGGAAGAGGTAAGAAGAGGGAAGTGGGAGGAGAGACAAGGAGGAGGTGAGAAAAAGTAATAACAAAAAACTCCTGATACATTTTCTCACTCCTACTACTGAGTAATACAGTTTGGCTTTGAAAAAGTATACTTTGAAAAAGTACACAATGTTAACTGTGATTAATGCTCACCAGTAGGTCTAGCTAACATTTTTGGTACTGAAGAAATGGAGAAATCTAGTGAAAAAATGATGCTGTTGATAAGTGTACCCGTGACTCAGAAGTGTGTTATAATAACAGGTTGGCTTAAGATAATTGAGAAATTAATTTTACCCTCTGCTGTGTTCTAAGTAAAAATGCTTCCAAAACCTTGCTACCTGCTGTCTTTTAATATAGTAATTATGTCTGGGCAAGTTTTTTCTGGTATTAATCTATGCCTTGAATAGCCTGGTGCCAGTATGTAAATATTAAATTTTCAAACTGGGGGTCAGATAATTTAACCATTTCACCTGAGGAAAAACTGTGAAAGTTAGTACTTGATTCAGCAGACAAAAAGAATATGGTGTCTGTTTTTACATAACCAGGTTGTAGCTAACTAAAGTTCATTTCTTCCTGGTTTTAGATTTGAGCCTGCATCTCTCAGGCTGCACATGATTTACCATCCCAAAGGGTTGTGCATATGTGTTTTTAGAATAAAGAGGAAGATGAATTGCTGGTGGCAATACTCAGTCTCTCTTCACTTATAAAGAAATTGTATAAATGTTTTTTCTGTGAAACATTTAAATGTGCATTGGTGCAGGGTCTTTAATTTAGCCTGATAGCAAAACTAAAGGATCGGTATTAATTCTTAACTACATGGCACAAGGTTGTGACAAACTCATTGTTAACTTTCTACTGATTGAAAAGCTCCAGGCATGCTGAACGAAATAGGGAAGCTTCACACTGATTAGGTCTCTAGCCATCAAATACATAGAGACCACTACTGTGAAGCATTTTATTTTTCATTTTCCAACCAAAACCTGTATTTTGTTGTGGGCAATGAAAACAGTGGTGTGTGTTATATTGCCATAGTTTTAAGCACCATCACACTGAAAATATCCTTTTATGTACCCTGTAAGCTTTGTGTAGCTTAAAATCATTGTTATGATTCTGCTTTAATTAGATTTATAGTGTTTAAAACAGCAAGAAAAAGTATGCCTTAAGGTCAGTAAAAAAATGGGATTTTAACACATTACAACTCTTCTCATCCAAATGGTGTGTACCTAACAATACATATACCAAATGACATTCAGCTTCTGGTACAGAAATGGAAAGTGGAGATCCTGCAACTCTCCACCTGTACTGCCTGGGAGCAGCCCAGGCTCTGCTCCACCTGTGGGACTGGGAACGGTGTACTCGGGTATGCTGCCACTTTCTCTTCAGAAGGGGAAAAGTGGGTTTCTCCTTAGGCTGTGAATGAAAACAAAGCCTGTCATTTATTGGACAAATCTGTGTTGACCTCAGCCCTTGAATTCCACTATGCTTTGATCTCCTTTTTTTAACATTCTTTTAAACATTAAGAAATACATGATGAGGGTATGCACTGTATTGCAAGAGTAAGTAGTGTCCCAATTGATGATAAGCCCGTTTGTATAATAAAAGCAAGAGTGGGGAAAGACTGAACTAAAATCAACTCTTTTTGCCTAGATCCTTTATATATCTTGAAATCCAATAAAGTTGACTAGAAAATCATAGAAAGCTATTTTCCTGATTTTTGATCTTATTCAGTATTTACCTACTTTTAAATAGAAATTAATAGTTCTATTTACAGCAGGGTAATGTGCTGAAACAAATATATGAAAAGATGTGTGTATTTTTTCATAGTAATGCCACCAACATTTTCTGAAAGCTCAAAATAGTCTTTCCTCTGTTCTTTGGAATGCCTTTTAAAGTGCATAACTAACTACAGAAGTTTTTAATTGAATTGACCCTATAAGGATAATGATAACTTTCACATCTCACAGAGTGGTCCTCTCTCCAAAAATCGGCTCTTTTCAATGCAAGGCACATTATTGTGCCAACTCCTTGTCTGAATTATTCTTTGCAGACTCTGTAAAATGGTTATATTAGAAATGAATAAAATCAAACCCCAGAAACACAATACAAAAGCCCTGAAAGCACTTGTATAATATGAAAAATGAGCTACTAAGTTCAGATAAAGACAGTTATTGCTCGATGGAATGTAATTCAGTAGAAGAGAAATAAAATGATAGTTGAATAATGATTTTTAAAAAAGTTTCCTTTTATTTTACATTTGAATTATAGTTTCAGAATAGGAAATTATAGAGCTTGATAAGGAAAAGTTTTAATGAATAATTAAATATATTATGATTTTGTTTTGAATAAAAGTTGGATGCTCTCTCTGTTCAGTTGCTTTAAATACATCTTATATTAATCTTGTCTGTCATGAATGCACTATATAGGTCCATAGGGACTTCTTTGGTCCTCTATTTGGGAAACTGTTGCCACATGGAATTTCTTTATTATTTTTTTGATGTTGAACTAACATTTTTACATTAATGTCTAAGAGAAAGAAAAATAAGTAGTAGCCAGGGGATGCTGATTACATGACAGGGAAGTTCTTTCTTTGTTCCTACCTGTTTAAGATTAAAATCTTTGCTTCACACAATATCCTTTAATATTTAATACCTATTTCTTTAACATACTGCTTTTTTTTTCCATCTAAAAGTAAATTATGTGGGACAAAAGGCTTGTCTTGTACGGTCCCAGGGGGCATACAGCAAAGTGAGTCAAAAAAGGAGCTCTTCATCATTGTCTTGTTGCTTATGAAGTCATTTGCATGAGTGCAAAGGGGACTTAAAATGCTACTGTGTTGTTATGACTAATATAGAGAAATAAATAGGTGCAGCTGCAGCTGCGTTATTAACGACAGGGAATTGTGTTTCTCCAAAGCCACTATTGTATTTTGTAAGTAGAAGCTTGTATATTGTGTTGGCTAGTCATATTATCTAAGTTATTCTGCTCTTGTTTTATATAACTTGCAAGCAGTGCAGAATCAGCTTTAAAGAATCAGTCTATGGGATCATAGACTTGAAAGAGTTAGAAGTATAACTATTTAATGAACTATAGTGCACATTTTATTCTTGTAGATAAGTATTATTTGTTCAATGAAGTTAGTAGCATGAGGAAAATCAATATTTTTCTTGCACCATGATATTTTATTTAACTTAATAACTAGTTCTCTGGGTATGGGTTATTAAAAATGGACAGTAGAAGCAGGTGATAGTCTGTTGATACACCTATATGTACACAATTAAGCTGTAATTTTTCTATTACCTCCCAGCAGAAACCTTGGAGGCCTTGTGATAGTTCTCTAACAACATCAACTGCTCAATAGCAGTCAAAATGAAGTGCCATGTTAAGAATTACTAGACTTATTGGGAAAGAACAAAGTTGTGCTAGGGTGCATCCACACAAGATGCATTCACTTGATTAATGCATATAGTTAAAGTCCACAAGACTTAAAAAAGACACAAAAAGCTCACAACAGAATCCAGGAAAATAAGAAATATTAGGAAGAATGGGCCAAGATATGGAGGACTTTAAGAGAGAAGATACTTTATAGATAAAGTCTCTTTAATGAAAAAAAAAAAAAAATCCAAGGTGTTATCCAATGAAATAATTGCACAGTAAATTTTAAAAGAGCAGAAAGACTTTTTCTTTCTACAGAGAGAAAAAACAAATTGTAGGGTTCATCTGTGACAAGACATTCTGGAATCCAAAAGTGTATCTTAGTCCAAAAAACCAGCATTGAACAAATTCAGCTATCAAACAGAGTGGTCTGGATTCTACATCTGAAGCTGGAAATCCTAAAACAGAGGTTTTCTAGAATTTGGAAAGATGTGCCTGTGGAATGTTTTTCATACCTATTTCCCCTTAACATCTGTTACTAACTACTATTGAGGAGAAGTTGGTAGGCTAGAAGGATGCAATGACTGCATCTCTACTGCTAAATAAAGCGTGGTAAGGTACTGCTAAATAAAGCATGGTAAGGGACCTTTCTCCAGTCTTGGGGCCAAGTCTTACATCCTGGCTGCAAACAAACTTTGCTTGGCTCTGGGTCTCTTCTGGGCTTCATGCCATGACTTTATTTTTTTTTTTTTTTTTTTTTGTGTCTCTAGGACATACTTATGATTTTGTGGGTTTTTTATTGTTGCTGTTGTTTCCCTGCTGCCCCCAGGTCAAAGTGTTTGAAAAAATATGAGGGCAGCCCATTGGGCTGGTATTTTTGTACCATAAAGCTCTGGGATGTGGTATAGAGGCCAGCAGGGATGCTTGAGGCTCTGCAAATCCTGCTAAGATATGGAGTGTGAAGGGAGCCAAACGTGGTGCAGTCTAGCTCAGACTACACATTGGGAGTGGCAGACGGCATGTGCTGTCCCCTGCACTATGCCCAAGCACTCCCCTAGCAACTGCTACTTGATGTAGTCCAAACCCGACCTCTGTAGCTAAGAGTTAAGTGGTTCAGGTGATGAGACCACCACCGCTCAAGTGTCTTGCCCTGAGTGCTTTTATTTAGCAGTATTTCACACTCACAGACAAAATGAAACCTTGCTTTCTTACTGAGTCATGGCTTCTGTTTGAATTTCTGGGGAAGGTAACTTAAAAATGTGATGCATTTGCTTTTAATCCAAAGAGAAATCCCTGCTTCAGTTTTTAAGGTTTAGTCAAGAATGGTTGAGTATTCTATTATTCATAAAGGCTTGGGTTTGGGTTTGTTTTTTGTTTTATTTCTTTCAGATCTGGGTAAGCTAACCAGGGAGTTCATTTTCCCTAGATTTTTTAAATCCTTGTATCATTATCCCCCTTAGTCCTTCATTGTTTTGTCTCTAGAATATATAGGTTTAATTTTATTAGTCTGCTGTCCCAGCAAAAACTTGAAAATTCATTTAATATGTTATCTGCTCCATTTTCTGTGTCTTGGAGATGCAAAATTTCCAGTACTATCTGGAGTACCTTACAGTTTATCTATAATATCATATGAAACCAGGAATTGGGCACAGCTTGTCAGTGAATTTCACTGTGGTCTGTATTTCTGTTGCCTTGCATTTTGAACAGTTATTTTATTTGGTGGAAGAGTGATTTCAGTCAACAGTTACAGCTGTGTTTTACACAGAACTAAGGTTCTACCAGAATGAAGAACTGAGAAGTTTAACAGAGCATATAAGTGAAGCTCTGGACAAAATGAATCATTTGTCTGACCTAGCACAAAAAATACCTATGTTAGAATACGGTCAAGAGGCAGCTATAAAAAGGACACAGTAGAGCAGGATTTTGCAGCTTTCCTGTCAAATAGATTAATATTTTTATTGGTTGACATCTTTAAAACACATTCCAGATGCTGAATGAAGCTGCGGGGACATCAGAGATGGCAGTGGCTACATGAAGAAAGGGACCCTCTCCCCTCTAAAGCCAGGCCAGGTGGGGACCTTGGCCTCACAGAGAGTACTAGCCTTTACAAGTAAGATGTTGCTTGTGCCAGTAGCAAGTCTTGTGACTTGAATGTCTCAAGAGTCAGAAGTTGCCCAGGAACCCGGGTCTTTCCACCCTTGCATTATGAGAAAGGTGAAATGCAAAAGAAGCAGATGCTTCAGACTACAGGAGTGACTCTGGAGGGCAAACCAGGACGATGCCCCCCAATTTTCACTTGTGCTGTGTGGCAGCATGGGGCTGAGAGCAGCGAGTGTGTTAGGAATCATAACAAACATACAAAAGATGATGAAAACATAGGAAGCTGGAGAAAGAAGGAAAACTAGAAAGAGACTTTTATTTACAAGGTAGAAAAATGATGGATGTATATACAAAAAAAATTGCAGAAGCTCGAGAAATAAACAAACCAACCCCCTGATGTTAAAAACTAGTCCAGGAGACTCGGTGTTTTATTTGGGTTTGAATAGCTTAGTTTTCAAGAGTAAATGTTAGAGTGAAGTGCAGTACACAAAACAGTACCTCTTGCTCCACAACAATGTGTAGTCTCTGCGGCAGCTCCCTCGAAATCCCTCAGTTCGCCCCACGAAACGACTGTTGCATTGTTCTTACAGCACATTAGTTGTCTGCAGGCTCCATCTCAGCTATTCTTTGAATTCAGCAAGGCACTGAAGCACTACTCAAGGCCTTTGGCTGGTGATTCAGGACTACAGCAGGTGTAATTAGGCTCAGGCATGCTGGTAGGAAACCCAGGACTGCTCTTACAGTATGCGTGCACTATAAATGAAGCTCCTGTTGTTATAAAAGAGTCTGTTTTCAGTTTCCTGCCATTCCCATTGCAGCACAGGACTCTTCTGCAGCAGGAAATCCTTTTAGATAAGGGCAATAAGAATTGACTACTATGGGTCAGCTTGACATGCTTTTGTAGGACCCGGGTAAGGAGTTCAAACAGTAAGATTACAGGTTTTTGAAACCATGAATACCTAACTTAACTCTTTGATACTTACATTGAGGATTTTCTGATACTAAACCATCACCAAAATAATTCATGTTAGCAGTGGGATCATTGGTATCACAAAAACCAGAGCTTATATCTGAACTACTGGACTGTACTAGTATACTGTATCAGTGTGCGTGGTGCATTGCCTGAGGAACTTGCTTAGCATCGAGCTTTTGTCTGAGGAAAGCCCTAGTGACATGTGTCTGTAGATGTATGTCTAAATTGTAACTGCCGTAATTTAAATGAGTAACTGTTTCTGGTAAAGTTAAATCTGTCTGTTATACATACAGATACGACCGTGCTGTACATTAAAGCTACAATCTCCTCACATGCCACCTTAAGAATATATCCTGTTGAAAATTTAATTTTCCTCATGAAAATTCACCTGAAGGATTTTGCTGTCCTTAGAGCAAAATGTCAATTCCACATTTTTTAGAAGAGCTATAATAGTCCACTTATACTCTATGGATGCAACACCCACTAAACTGATCTTAGGGAAAGCAGAATATTTGCCTTCTTCAAAACCCAAACCAATTCTGTAAGTACACGTAATAACCTTGATATATTCAGTTGCATAATAGCCTTTATTCATTTAGTTCACTAGGGTACCAAAGGAGATACATTACTTCAAATATGCTCAAATAGTTCCACTGAAATTAACGAGTGTGTGCCTGAAGTTAGCTACCTGTTAAAATTCCCTGGTGAATCAGAATCTTAGCATATGAGCTGCTTTTGCAGAGACTTGATATTTAATTAACCTCTTTCATGCCACTGTACAGCTTTAGAGTACTATTGAAATGCAGTATTTGAATTGTGCAGCCTGAGAAAATAATTTGATTGCTGTATGGTATGTGCCATGTCAGCAAGGACTCTAACATGTTCTCTTTTCTCAGTACTGGACCAAAACTCCTCTATCCTCTGCATACTCAAAGTGCTGAATGTAGGAGCACTAAATATGAAATACTGTATGCAAAGAGATGGATTTTCTGTGTAGTTAAACATACTAGTAATGATTTTACTGCTTGAGATTGTATAGAAAGCAAGTGTTATGCTTTGCTCTCAGATGAAAGATGTTTCATTTAATGTTATCATAAAAAAGCAATACTACAGCAATAGCGCCCTTCTCCCAATAAGTACATTAGCCACTTCTTTTGAAATAGCCTTATTAAAAAGGAATAAACTGTCTGAAATCAAATAAACTTCTAAAACCAGTAGGAAAAAAAATGAAGCAGACAGTAAACTACGCAAGCTTCTCCCTGCTATTCTATTCCCTTCAGAGAATTCCTATTAAAAACCGTGAATGTCTGGACGTCTCAAGGCAATTAACCAACAAAACTACTAGCTCAACATTAGCATCAAATACAACTTCTGATCCTCCAGAAAACCTTTAATACAGAATACAGCTCTTAAACTTTGTGATTGCAGGAATAGATATAATTCTTCCACCCACTCTAACCCTGACTGTCACGCCGAGATTCAGTCTGAGTTCAAAATGACCATCAGAATCATCAGATGCTGGACTTTTTTTATTTGGTATCACTCCATCACTTTCATGATTAAGGCAGTTTGCTAAAATAGTGGCTGAAATGTTCTGAGTCTCACAATAGCAGGTAAATTGCAATTTTAATGTGTTGGTTGTAGAGGGGCGATGACAGTACAAATTGTACCTTATTTGTAATCTTTCTCTACAGCTGTATTGGGAAATGAGCTAGCTTGTAGCAAAATTCTAGGCAGAGGCTCTTCAATGAAGCATGAAGACAGCTTTAGAGCATAAGTCAGTTTTAGAGATAATACTGGTTTATTAGTTTTTTTATTTTTTTTACTTTCAGATTTGGGACGAATTCATTCATTGAAGTTGGAATCCTATAGTTAAAAATAAGGACACTATGGGCAGAAAAACCCCCAAAGCCCATACGTTCAGTGTACAGAGCAGTGAGCCACAAGAGCACTGCTATAGTTGGCTTTTGCCCTTTGCCTGCCTAGCCTGTCGAGACGACGGGCCCTCTGGAGCAGACAGCGTGGGTGGGGTTCATTTACCAAATGCAAACCTCTGCATCTGATCTAATCACCCTAGGCCCCTCTCTCCGGTGCAGTTCATCTTATCCTAATTTGTAGGTCTAAAATAAGTCAGATGTATTGTGCTCTAGAATTGCCTATTTTTCTCCCTGGATTATGCATAGAGCCTTCAGTGAACAGCTCATGCTGTTGGCATCTCAGGTTAGGTGAGACAATACTTGTCCTTTGTGTAGGTACAGCAGAGCATAATGCACACAGGAATGACTTCTCAATGTGAGGGGGAGTCTACACTGTTGTAGTGCTGTAGTAATAGCAATGAGTATGATTTTTTTGTGATATCTAAACATTGCTGGAGGCTGCATATGGGTTTTTCCCCCGTGCTGATTTACTCTCTGTGTAAGCGTTTGTACAGTAAAATAAAATAATAATAATAATAATAATAGTCTTTTTGTGTTGCATTTTACATCCGTGCTTACTGGCCATCGTCTTTGTGGGGGAGTAAAACACATACGTTGCATCATTGACTTTTAACCAGTAATGACAAAAAGTAAGCTTTTAAAAAAAGTTAATTCTGAGACAAAAGAATTTACATAGTATTTCCTGTCAAGTAACGTAATCTTTCTGTTCATTTTAGTACTAATAGTAACATTTCATACCATAATTCTTATCTTTAAAGTAGAAACACCTGAAAAAGATCACTTCAAGTTGTCCTGGTTTCAGCCAGG
>KL262103.1:0-17036 GCA_000699545.1 Podiceps cristatus | reverse complement strand
TTTTTTTTTTTTTTTTTTTTTTTTTTTTTTTTTTTAAAAAAAAAAAAACATGTCTGTCTACACAAGAAACGAAAAAACTGAATTGCTAGTTAAATAGGAAAAATGTTGTGTTTAACTTTAAAGTTGTTATATTTTCTAAGCAAAATGTTTCTACCATGATCACCATTAAATGCTTCTTTCATGTGTCACATAAATATGAATATGTAAAACTGAACTTTAATTGAAAAACTGATTTGGTCAGTGTGTTTAAAAGCAAAGAAACCCACCCACTCCCCAGGGCCCCTGCCGTGTATTTAATGTTTTTTCAAGCTTAATCTGGCTTCTTTCTAACATTTGAATATATGAGACTTCTAGCACAAATACGTAATTTGGTTGCCAGTATGGCATTCAAGGAATGAATGTAGAGGATAAACTATAGGGTGAAAATATTATTTCTGTGATGTTTCCAGACATTACAGTATCATTTCCTCTTACATCTATGATATACAGATTATTAAAAAAAACCCACCAAAACTCTTTCTGCTATACTACAAGACAGAGTCTCCAAACTTGATACAGAATGTGATACACTGTTTGATTTTTTGCTTTGTTTCTTTTCTAAATACATACATTTTAAACTTGGGTTAAATCAATACAGCTAAGGATAATTCAATGAACAGACACAAATTGTATTTTCTTTTTTCTTCAAAATAAATTAATTCACAAGGTACTTAATCTTGTTTAAAACTCAGCCCAGGAGATACCAAATAACATTTTTTTAATGTGGAAAAATAAACTCAATGCAATAGAGAGGAGTTTAACAACAGTGATAAATAAAATCTAAACATCAATACTTGTTAGCATTCTTTTAACTGCACTCTTCTCCTATTTAATGAAAACCTTACGCTATTTCTTAAGACTGTAGAAATATTGATTATAAAATATTATAATTTGCTGCTTGAAAGCTCAATTTACACAAATATGTAAACGCACAATCTGCCATGAAAACTATGACAAAAATAATAATTGTAAGAGATAAGTAAATTTTAGCCAAGATAGTAATTTCACAGTACTTAATCAAAACCAGTAACCTGCAATGAAGCTTGAGAAATTCTTGAAAAAAGTTGACTATCAACCATGTTTGTTTTGTTAAAATGTCTTGATACAGTTGTTGATCTGTCTTCCCCTAAACACCTTTCTTTAATAAAATTATTAGATGTTTAATTCATAGTTCATTATAATTAGAATGCTGCTGAATTCTAGAAGAATTCATACCAATACAAAAGCCTTTTTGTATAGCATGGCTGAGGAAAAGCTGTTTACTCTTGTCTAATTCAGGACTCTAACAGCAGGATATTCCAGTTAGTCCATACTTGAGGTATATAAAAAAAGAGTGATCTGAAAATCTCATGCGAGGAATGCTTAAGGTTCTGCAAGAAGGTACTTGGACTTCTGTTCAGAGATAAAAGCTGGAGAAGTGGAATAGCCAAGTGCCAACTTCTGTAAGACAGAGAATATTCTACAAGTACCATGCTTACTTGTACTCTTCTGGAATGAATGCTGTGAGGCTGCAGGACACTTATGAATCCAAATTTTCATTTAGGCAAGTGGCTGCTGGTGTATTGCCTTCACCTAATGCCCCAAATGAGAGAATTATTTTAAATATCATGTTTTGGACTTTCTTGGTGCTCAAATCCTGGGTTTGATCATGTCCTGTTTGATCCATGATATTAAACATTTTTCTGTTGATGCATGGGGTTTGTCATCATCTTAAGGGAAACCACTTTTGAAAATATTATTCAAAAATGTAAAACTTTCTGGATAAGGGTGAAGGCTAAATGGATTACACATATGCGGCAAGATCAGCCAAAAGGGTTTCTAGCTGTCCAATTTTCATATGACCTACTGAGTACGCTGTGAGGCTATTGAACCTCAGCTGTATCCAAGTAAACCTGCCCCCTGGCAGAACCACAAGGAAAATCTGAAGACATGATGGTATGAAACGGCAAGCATCTTTGCTATTGCTATGCAGAAATAAAGTGTCAGACTATGGCAAAAAATTCAGACTAGGAAAAAAAAATAGTCACACATTTGTATTGTACTAGGAAAAAAAATCCTGCAATGATACCAAAAAGAATGTGGGAATAATATATATTATTATTATATGGGAATATATTATTAGGGAAGAGAGAGGTGGGAAGAGAAGACATTGGACTGAGGTGGTTACCAGAGGAGGACACTGAGTTGCTGGTGATGCTATCAGAGCCCCTCTCCATGGTCATCTGTAGTACAAGATCTGTGGAAAAATGGAAAATGATGGCGGTGTAAGCAACAGAGCATTGCCTGTACACAGTCAAAGGTCCTTTCTTTCTCACAGGTAGAGTGGAAGGCTTGTAAAGGGAAACAGGGTTAGGGTTGGAATCATTTTGCCACCTTTCTTCTGATTCTCTTAGCTCTATTAAGTAGCATTCTGGAATATCTCAGATTTTAGGATAAAATTTAAATGCTTGTCTTTTTACTATTTTAAAAACATTGTATGAAACATACAGGTTTATTCCAGACTTTGAGCTGCTTAATAGTGGCTTTTTTAAAAAGGGAGAGACAGCTTTGGAAAGAGCAGTGCAATTTTTTTTGTGACTAGTGTTATACTTGAGGAATTCCATTAAATTCTGTGGGCCTACCCAAACTTTCCAAGTTACTTATATGCAGATGATTTTGCATGCCTTATGTGACAAGGAACTGTGGAAATATAGGTTGTATCCTGTATTCCTTCTGAAGACTGGAATAGAGAAGTGTGATGAAATGTATAAAATATTGACTTAATTCCCAGGAAATTTGTCCTTTCCTTCATTTATTCAGGTCTTAGAAGAAAAAACAATGCTGGAATAGAGCATTTGCATTTTCTTCTAGGCTTGCTTTATATCACTTTGGAAAATATCACAATGAATCCCTTGTAAACATTATTAGAGAACAGTGCTTTATTAAGACGCCATGGTTGGTCTGGTTAACTGCATCTATATCTTCCAGTAGTATCAATACCATTTTTTATGTATTTTACATTGCATTTTTGACATTACAAAAGTTACTTCACAAATTAAGCCATTCTTTTAAAATTTGCATAGAAGTGTTTGTTTTATAGTGACTTTCATAAAAGTTTAATGAAACTGAAGCTATTAGGTTCAGTTCTTTTTCTTATGTAAAGCACTCTGATTTCTGGAACACACAGTATGTTTACATTTTAAGTTGCCACAGCATATCAATTAGTAAACATGGTTATGAAATTGTCCGTTTAAAACAACATTTTACACTACATATATTCTTGTAAATCATAGGATGCTGACAACATGAAATGCCAGCTGTGAAATGAGAAACTGATGAAAATGCAGTAATTCTGAATTTTAATATAATATAAACCATGTCAGCAATATTTGTGAATAGCAGCTGTCAAGATTTCATATGAACTGCATGTATTATGGTATTTTTATATTCTGTTCTTTTCCGATAATTTAGACCTTCCTCTGCCCCCTCTCAACCATTCTGTAAGATAAGCTTTGCAAGACTGGAGATTTCTATAAAAATTTTGAAGGAACAGCATGAAATAGATTGTCATAACATTAAAACAGAAACACTAGTTATAATGTTCATTAAAATTGTGTTAAAAAAATACCCCACACTATCATACTGTTATTATTTTAAAAACTGTATATTTCATTGAACTTTTGAGAAATGTGTTTTATTTAAAAATGTGATGGGTATACAAGGAATGATGGAGATTTCTACCAAACAAGATTGTGATCCTACACAG
Organism: Podiceps cristatus; assembly: GCA_000699545.1. Classification (NCBI taxonomy): domain Eukaryota; kingdom Metazoa; phylum Chordata; class Aves; order Podicipediformes; family Podicipedidae; genus Podiceps; species Podiceps cristatus. Next base: position 13,252 of record KL262103.1, on the reverse strand, counting down.
TTTTATCCGGCAAAGAAATTCAATAGATTTAAGTGTTTCTTTACTGAAGTGGTTCACGTATGGAGGTAGTTGCAGAATCATATCAGCAACGTGTGGAATCTAGTATCTGTGCAGTGTGTTGCAGTACTGTATGCTTACTAAGGAAACGAAAAGGATTTCAAAAAGACAATATACAGACTTGCAGGCTGAAATGCCTAAAAGGAGCAAATATTTTTCGAGTCTTGTGTAACTGTGTATCCATCTAAGTCAGAGGAATTTATCCATAACTGTAAAACCTCTATGTTTTCTTGTATATTTTCTGAACTCTGCTTTATTTTCCATCATCTTCTAAGGGGTCAAAACTGAGGAAATGCTGCTGTATTTGAATGTCATCTGAAATGCTGGTGTTCAGTGAGAGATACAATCACAACTAAATGAGTTGCCTGAGTATAAAGAATGTATATTTAGATGTCTGTCAGTGGAAGTGACCCAATTTGTATTGAATTTTAGGAAGACAGAAGTGAATTGCTAGCATAATTTAATATGATTTGCTTCAGAAATCAATGCCTAAAAATCATTTAACCCTGTTCTTTGAACAGCAGTAAACAAACAGTATTAAACAGTTGCACCACAAAGTTGTGATGTGCAGATTTTACCACACACAACTCATACTTTGCAGCTGAGGCTGAGTGTGAAATACAGCTAACTCTCCTAAAACTGAAAAATACAACGATGAGAAAGCCGTGTGCCTTCAGAGAAGGGAGCAGGTCACATTTCAGCTATTGCTTTCATTTCCCAATCAGTGTCACTTGGCCTTTCCAAGGTTTAGGTTGGATAATTAATTTTCAGCGAAGGCTTGATTTGCTGTAAACATTGTGTAGGCACAGGTGCTGCTCATGGTACGGGCATATCACCTGCCAATCAGAATGTAGCTCACTGACGGGCATTCTGTTACTCATCTTCTATCTAACGTATAAATACATATGTAAAAGAAATGTAATCAAGAATTCTTTTATGAGGAAGCCACCATGTTTTACTCAGCAGCATGATTTCATGCTCAGCTGCCAGTGATTGTAGTGAAACCCAGAGGGCAATCAAAAGAGTTAGAGAACTGTAATTTGAAGAAATATCTTTAACATTTCCCTATATACAGTCTAGATATAGCAAAAAGGAAGGGAACTTCAGCAAAAACAAATGTCAATTGAAGATAATGAGGCATAAATAGACTTTATGGAGGAAAAAAATCAATATAGAAATTAATAAATAATTTTGCAGAACACAAATACTCTATGAAAACTGCTTCTGGTGTAAAGGGGGCCAGTGTTTGCAAAACACAAAGAATATTCACCCAAAAGAAACCACTAGCAACCCCCTGCTGACTTCCGCTGCAGCATGCATGCTATTTATTAATTCCACTTCAGAGAACTCCAGAGTGAGGATCCAGAATGCAACAAATGGCTTTGTTATATATTTGTGAATGCATATTCTATAATTTCAGTAACTCAATGTCATATATGCTTTGGCATTGAGGAAACTAATGAATTTCTATTCAATAACAAACTGGTAACCATCCTGAGAAAAAAATGATAACTGTTTTTCTGATTTGCAGCTCCTTTTGTGGAACACATAACTGATTACAGTTACTTCTTTTGGTCCAACACTGTCAAATCACTGAAAAATGCAAATAAAAGTAACTATTTTTATCCACTTATGATTAGATTTTATCTTTCCCCAACATAATGGTGTCTGCTTTATACTCTACCAGCAAACTGGAAGTTTGGAGTCCTTTATCTGGATGAACATACAGAGCTTATCTTTCCACTTACATACCAGCAAATTAATAGTTTGTATTTTTAAGACTGAGAAAACAGCCAGGGGCTACCCAGTCTTGTATCCTAGTAAGAGAAAGAGAGAAAACATTTCCTCACTAAGACAAGAAGCGATTGGAGTAGGGTTTTTAACGTTTTAGCATTTGCTTGTTACTCCCATAAGACAATAATAAAAAGGTTAATCCAAATGAAAGTTAGTTGTATATGTGAATGAACTTCAGAAGTGGTGTTAATATTTGTTGGCTTTGAGCAGCATAAAAATAAGACCATGTCAAACCAAAGGTCTGTTTCATTTACTATCCTGTTTACAGTTCTGGCCAGTAGGACATCTACAGCATAGGGCAGATGAAATATGATTTTTCCTTTTATATAGGCCTGTAATTTCTAAATGATGTATGTTTGAATACCTCTAGAATTGGTGGCAACTTCAGAACCTTTATGCCTCATAACAGATAATGAACCTATGGTAGAGTTCTCTCTCTTTAAACCCTGTTTTGCTTTTGCTCTCCATTGTACTTTTGGCAATGACTTCCATATTTCTGACTGCATGAAAAATACTCTCTATTAAAAAAAAAATAGTTATGCTATATATTTTTGCTTCTTAAGAATTTAGTAACTACTCTTTTAATCATTTGTGTTACAATAGAGTTTTCAAAATACCCATCCATGTTGTGATAAACCTTCATCACAGGCCCTTTGGGGGATTTCTTTTCCCATATGAAGAGGTTTAGTTTCACTTCTCTATTTAATTTCTTGTACAGATGCTGTCTCACACCCCTTATCAGTAATGTCAGCCTCTCTATACCTTTTTTGTTCTACTTTATATTTTAAGCAGAAGCGAACAATATTGGATTATGACTAATTTGTGTAGTCACATAGTAATGGGGGTTTTTTTAGTAATTTTTAATGCTCTGCTTTTTTGAACAATTCTGTTCTGATTTGAACATTTTCAGTGAACAATCCAAAAGGAAATGAAGTTCTGTCTCCTGAGTGAAAATAGCTAGTGTGTATATATATTTATATCCTGATGCTTATTCTTATCTATTGGCATTTCTTTGCATTTATTGTTATTTAATTTCATTTGTTATTTTATTAATCTTAGTATTATGAGGTTCTTCAACAGCTTTCATATAAAGGTCATATTTCATTATCCTGAATAATTCTGTATAGTCTGCAAACTTTTTTTACCTCATCAATCAGGTCTTCTGGGTCACATATGTTGAAAGCATATATCTTAGCATAAATCCTTCTATAATCCCATTGGTACCTTTCCTATTATGATAACAAGTCTTTCTTCTTATCGGTTATATCCCATCTTTTAAACTGTCAGTAGTCCTTAATAGAAACTTCTACTTTATCCTTTGTCATATCTGTTCTCTGCTGAGCCTTTGGAAAGGGATCTTGTTAAAGAAAAAAAAAAATAAAAAAACCTTAAAAAAAAATCCTCTGGAACACTCTTCTGTACCCACCCCTGCACTCCATTAAAGGAATCAAATAGATCAATAAATCTGGCTTCACTCTATGGCAATATATTTTATTTATCTGTTTGCTTACAAATTTTGGTTTTTATTGAGATTGCTACAAATTTACTTAGTATACAGACTTGCTCATCTGTGCTCATGAAATTATCCCTGGGTCTCTTTTTAAAAATGGATGTTGCATTTACCACCTTCTGTTCAGTGGTTGAAGATGATTTAGCTGATAGATAACACATCTTCCTAGGAGTTCAGCAATTTCATATTTTATTCTCTTCGAGCTTTTAGGCGAATATTTTGTTTTACTGTCAATTTTTGATGACTTTATATTTTTTTTTCCCTAAATCTTCTTGACACTTGAAATTGAGGCAAATCCAGAACTCATAATTTTTAAAGACTGTCACTGGTGTCAAGAATCTACCTAACCTCCTTCATAGTGAGCACTGATGGAAAGAGTTGGTTTAGATGTTCTGTTGTGGTCTTAACCTTCCTGGAGTTCTCTTTTTAATCCTTGGTCTTTTATCAGCCCTACCATCTCTGGCAGGCTTTCTGCTCCTGATGTGTTTGAAAAAGCTTTTATTATTAGCTTTTGTGCCTTAAGCAAGTTGCTCTTAAAACCTTTTATGGCCTTCCTTATATGATTTTATATGGAACTTACCAGAGTTCAAGTGGAAGAACACTAAAATGATGAGAAAGTTAAAAGAGAGTTTAATTTTCCTACTCATTTTACAGTCATTTTCACGTCCCTCCATTACTTCTGGAGTTGCTACACATCTATGAACAAGAGGAGGCTGAGGGGAGACCTTATTGCTCTCTACAACTACCTGAAAGGAGGTTGTAGTGAGGTGGGGGTCGGTCTCTTTTCTGTAGTAACAAGTGATAGAACAAGAGGAAATGGACTCAAGCTTCGCCAGGGGAGGTTTAGGTTAGATATTAGGAAAAACTTCTTCACCGGAAGGGTGGTCAGGCATTGGAACAGGCTGCCCAGGGAAGCGGTTGAATCTCCATCCCTAAAGGTATTTAAAGAACGGATAGATGCGGTGCTTGAGGGCATGGTATAGATGGAGTTGGCAGTGATGGGTTAACAGTTGGACTCGATGACCTTAAAGGTCTTTTCCAACCTTGACAATTCTATGATCCTAAGTGGAAACATAGGCATTGTTATGCAAGATCTGTTGGCTTTCTTTGATAGTCAACATCAGGTCATAAAAACTAAGATTCAGTGGTGTCTGAGAGATGCAGTAACCTAGCCATGGGGAAGGGGTTTCTAAAACTATATCATCATCTTACCCTTTTTACTCCCTTTTAATTCTTAAAGAAATAGCTTAGTGATTCATCATAGGAACTTTTCCAGCTTATCATAGAATCATAGAATGATTCTATGATAGTCTCTCTTATGGATGCTAAGACATAGTCACTGCTTTTTATACTGCTTGCAGATGTTCTATAGAGGCTTGAAAGAATGCATATGGTAGAGCAAATTGAGATTGTAGGAAGATGAATAAACAAGTCTGTAAATACCAATTATAATGCATTTATTGAGTCTGAGTTGAACAAAAAATGCTGTATTTGAGAAAGGAAGTTCAGTTACAAGCTAAGTCTTAACAACCTCTGCCTTGGGAATTCATAAGTGAAGAGAAATCACACATACATTGCATCCTCACTATCTCCTTTTCTCATAGCTTTTTGTATCTCAGAAGTCATATTTGGAGTGCCACTGTTTCATAGATACAGCTCTTTTTGACTGGAATAAGCTTTCTTGCATCAGAGCAGTAGCAAGACTAAAATTTGATTTTTCCAGATAATTTTTTATAATACGTCAAGCACTACTGAAAACTTTGGGGATGCTTCCTGTGACAAGGTGAACTGTAGCATCAAAATATTCTGAGCTTTCAACTTGAACTTCACAGTTCTTTGTACACTCTTAATTTTCAGAGCAACACATCTGTGCACATTGTCACTCAGAGCAACACAACCTGAATTTGTTAGAACCTGGGGAAATTGAAATACTCTGTCTGCCAAGCTCATCCTTCCTCCATAGGGATGGTTCTCCCATCACTCATTCATCCCTTTGCCTATCCCAGTTTTTCATGTTGTTCCAAATCAATTTGTATTCATCCAAGAGCAGGAATCAGCAAATGCAGATTTGTGTGTTCTCCCGCGTGGCTGTTTTAATCTCCTGGTTTGTTTCATTGCAGTTCTCTGTAGTGAAACAAACAACTGTTGCCAAATCTGCAGTACTTTTTTTACTGGACATCTTTCCTAATGAGCACTCTATGTTTCTATATCTTCTGCAGATAGATTTTTCCCGTCAGTTCTTTGGTCTGACAGGTATGGGAATTTCTTGGAGAAATGCTGTGAAAGAAAACTTTCAAACACAAAGTACTTTCATCACAAATTTTCTGCATTTAGACATCAAGTTGATTTCTGACCAAAAAGCCAATGGATGCAAGTTTCTGACGTGTAGAACTAAATGAGGAAATTAAAACAAGCCTATTCTTATTTGGGCAGCTCCAGTGTGTACTGTTTTACTTTTGAACTCTTTATCTCATATGTATAAATGCCAGTTCCTCAAATGAAGTCTACAGCATTCACGAAGCCTTTTCCTTACAGGCATTCTCGTACTGGTATTCTGTCTTCTGAGTATTTAAGTAGTCACATTTCTTTACTCTCTTGAACTAGAAGCTGAGTTGGAAGACAATAGTTTCCAATAGTTACTCTCTCTGTAGTTTAGAGACAGTATTTTCTACCCATCTACCTGGTGAAGCTGAACAGTTGATCCAGCAGCCATGTGAACTTAGTGTTCATATGGTTGTCTTTCACCAGACCTTTTTATTTATAAAAAATAACCTTAAATATCTTTTTTGTTTAAAAAATACCTATATCTATATACAGTTTACGATGCAGTTTTCCACTCATCTGCTGAAAAGAGGAGTACAACAGGGTCCATAGACAGATAAAGACATTGCCAGGGCTGAGCCTAGAGCCTAGCACTCCTCAGAATAGCTCAGGCAGGAATTGATAGCCCAGGGCTGAGCTTAAGTGGAGCCCCTGGGCCCGTGGGCAGTTTGGTTATTCAGGGCCATTAAGGCCTGTTGGTGCTCTTACCACCCTGGCAGCAAGGTGTTTCAAGAGACATGGCTGTGTCCCCTCCCAGCTTCTTGTGTACCTCCTCGCTGGCAGAGCACGAGAAGCTGAGAAGTCCTTCACTTGGAATAAGCACTACTTCGCAATGACTAAACACATCAGTGTATTATCAACATTATTCTCATACTAAATCCAAAACACAACATACCAGCTACTAGGAAGAAAATTAACTCTATTCCAGCCAAAACCAGGCACTCTTGATAGCATGTAACATAAGGAAAATCTGTCTTTTCTCCTATTATGAATGCAAAACCAAATTGTTTACATTTTACTCACTTTTCTTTTCCTCCCTCTTCCTCCTAGCACCTACCCTTTTAACAGAGGTTGGCCATATATGTGTAGATCACAATATAAGTCCTTTAGAAATCCAGACTTACTGTAGGCTGTCATTCTAGTGCATCTAGCATCTTCAAATTCTTTACAGAAATAAGGTGACAATAACCTGCCAGTCCTTCTTCACAAGTTTCTGACTTTTTTTGAAGGCCTGAGGCAAACACATGCGACCAGTCACTAAAGAATTCGGCAACATTCCTACAGTGCAGTAAGTCTCTACCCCAGCATCTGTTGTTTAGTGATAGATCAGTGAAGCAAAAAATTATGCTGGTATAAAAAATAGATCTTGAACCACAGCTCTCATTCTTATGCTTTTGTTCTGCATTAGTGGCAAACCTCTGGGATTCATTTAGCTGTAATCATTTGTTACTGAGGGGCAGAGCATCTTTGAGATAGTGGTGATGGAGTCACCTTTGAAACAAGTGCGAATGAGTAGAAATCATCTACCAATCTACCCTCCCAGGATTACATTTTAGAACTAGCACATAATGGAAACCACTATAAGCATCCTTGCAATTACTAATCTCCCAATATAGTAAAAAAGCTTCTCCAAAGAACCAGATAAATTCAGGGGATTCAAGAACAACTTCAGTATCTAAGTCAAAAATTTCAATTTTTAATCCTTCCATACTCCAAATTTTTCCCTTCGGGTCAGGTTGAGCCTGATTCTGGAGGTCCATGGAATGCCATAGATTGTCAGCCTTCCTATGAAGTACAAAAAGTTGTTATTCTGCACATGTCTACAAACATGTCTGAAAAAGAAGAGCCCATGTCTGCAATTAAGCTAAGATCTGAGCTGAATCACAGCTTTCCTTCTGATTTTATCTGAAGGGCTTGATCCTACTTCACTTTGTGAGCAGTTTTTTTTATATAATATTTGTAAGTTACCACTGTTTTATTTTAAAAGATAGTCAAAAGAAAAGATAAGAATGCTTTCATCAAGCAATTGAATGATTAAAACAGTCAAACCCAGGAAACTGGCAATTTACTTCTTTTTTTCCACCTAAAGTAAATCATACCCAGTTCAACTTCCACAAAGCAGACTCTAATGGCTTTTCTGAGGCAGCAATACTCAATTCCTCCACCTTGGCTGGAAAGGAGGAGTCTGACTTCTTCAATCATGTAGGAATTTCTGGTTCCAGTTTTACTACTTGGATTATTTTGGTCAATAATAATTTCAAATGAAATACTGAGTCAGGAGTAATTGGGGAAGGATGTCCTCACTTCATTTAACCGTGCTAAACTGAGTTTAACAAGTGTAAGTCCCTCACTCTCTCTCATATATTCACGTGTAATTGTTATAAATATATATATAATATCTTGCTCAAGCTCAAATATATCACCACTTTACATAATTATCATAATAGACAACTTACATTTAGTCTATCACTTTAACAAAATACCTAGCAAGATCTGTGAACACTAAGTTATATTTGTTAGCAGTAATTCCCATGGAACTGCTACAGCTGAACAAAATGGGTTACATAGTTATTTCTAAATACATAAGTCCAAGCTAACTTTCTTTATGTTTTTATGGGTCAGCAAAAGGCATGTGCTCATCCTATACATTGAAGGTACATATCCAGTGATATTCCAAGCAATGATGTAAATATTCTCTTTTGTCTAAGTCATGAGCTTTTAACCTGTTTTCTTCTTTCTACAAGTCTCTTAATCTCCTGAACCCCCAAAACATTGAGCACAGTTGTGGACTTTCTTCTGTAATAGCAACAGAAGTTATATCATGGGACGTACCAGTCAGGTCACATAAGTGGTCAAAATTTTATGAGCAGCCAGGTATATCTATTGACATGGCATGGATGGACCTGCAGCACATGTAGCTGTTGAAGAGCCCCTACCGTCGCCATAGCCTTTGGCTGTGTTTTCCATGCTAACGTGCCATAAATGTCTAGATACCAAAAAGTCCATTGAACTGATTTGTAGGCTTATTCTAGAGGTTCCAGTCTATATTCCAGTTAGAAGTAACTGAAATCTTGATAATAAATATTAGTCATAAATATGTAGGAACATACCTTAGTCTCAAGTTACTTGGTCATATGAAGAATCTCTTATTTCAAGTATGATAACACTGTCTTATTTCTAATTCTATATATCATTCAAACCTTGTTTTCTTCCTTGACAATTTGTCAGTCTCTCTACTAATGATTATTTTCTTACAGGCTGGGTTTAAACCCACGCCTGTACTTAAAGACAAAGATGCAGAAAATGAAATTTAAAACCAAACCAGAGTTCAAAAAAATTAAATGAAATATGAACAAAACCCCACATTTAACTTAATAATTTTGTCATAAGTTAATAATTCCTGCCAGACTCCAAACAAAAGGCTTGCCATTAAACTAGCTCTTATGCACCACAAGAGAGAAACACTTTGTAGCACATGGTAGCCATTCCCCAGTCGTCCGACATTGGTAATAGTGAGCTAGTTTACCAAACTACTTGAAACTTCATGTCCATGGGTTGGATGGGCAGGTACTGGATCTAAATGCAGTATGAAATTGTACATTCTTCCCATGAATAGTAGTAGTAATGGTTCAGCCACTTTCTGGCTTTTGCCAGCTTCTTTTTGCATACTCCATCAGAGACATGCTAATTATGGTAAGTATGAAGATTGGCAAGCTGCAGTGTGTTTTAACAAGCATAAACTTTGAGCAAATTCAGACTTCAGTACAGTGATTCTGTCCTTACAGTGGAATAAGTGAGAGATGGACCCTGTATTAGAAAAATACTGGGAGAGTAGCTAAAAATTAGAACTATTACTGTATAAAAGGAGGATATCGCACATTTAATGAAGACAGCTGCAAGACTCCCTGTTAGGCTGAATAACAACAGAATTGGGAAGCTGTGGAGTATTATATACAGTTTATTATGATTATAGCACTTGAAAAAACAACTTTCAGAATCAGTATTCAGTTCATCAAAAGTAACTCTTGAAAGTGTGTTAGTTCAGAAAGTTACACGTTTGTTCAAGGTAAACATTATAATACACTGCCTGGTCAGATCTGCGTGTGTGTTTGCAATAAGGTCTCCATCTAGGGGTTAGCCTACATACAGCATGAAACAGAAGCTTTACACTGAGATTCTGCAGAAGAGTAAAACTGAGGGCCACATCTTTAGTTTGACTCCACTGAAGTCAGAGATATTGTGCTGATAAAGGATTCTTAAAGTAAAAAACATCCAAAGTTTTAAAAAAAGAAAACAAACAATCCACCCCCAAAAACCAGAATCACTGTTGCTATCTTCAGATTAGAGAGGTTAAACAGAAGATTACTCCAGTGTTTCCTAACTTCTTAATGCATCAGGAAAAAAGATAAAATGAATGTATTTTTTTTCCCTTTTAGGCAATTATACACCTTAAAGTCTCCTCCTTACAGGGTATATTAAAATTAAGCTTTGTTTCTTAGACACAAATATTCAATGTTGCATATATTGTTTGTCTCATTTTGTCACTATCCTATGAATTAATGCAGCTGAGCTACTTGGATCACTGAACTAATTTTACTAAGGTAAAATTTGTGTAGAAATTCCTTCCCGGATTCCCTGATATGCTCACTATTTTGGTGGAAAACAATTGTGTATAGGAACAGTGCTACAGGAACTGGAATAAAGAGTGAAAAGTGGCATCCATCGATACAGTGCTGTATGGCACTAGTGTTCTCTGGCAAAGACAGAAGTCCTTTAGAAGTCAAGTGCCTTGGTATGAGTGGAGATTTTAATAATTTATCAGCCAACAGCGAGGGCTTTAACACAATATGGCCATTATGACTAAAAATAATATGCTCAAATATTCTGTACACTGGAAAAAAGAAATGGCCCCTCCCATTCTCTGTGCATTAGGGCTTGTGAGAGAGATGTTGGTATTGTCCCTTTCATTCGCATCCACCAGCGTAGAATCTGTATATCAGCAGCCCCTTGGTGAAGCAGCTACTGAATGCAGGACGAGGGAGCGAAGGTGTCTGGTTAGACAGAGGCTGTGGTGCCTCCACCTTTTTCTACCTCCAGCTGCTCCATTACGCTTTGAAACGTTGAGTCTACGTAGAGTGGAGGAGCCATCCTGTACTCAGTGCACAGCATTCTGGATCCCCTTATTTCAGTCCTAGACAGTTTGTATCAATTGGTTATTGTGAAAACTGGAAACTTACCAAGGTGTCAGTTTAGAACTTTTTTTTTTCCCCTCTTTTTAGCGTTTTTAACTTAAGGGTTTAGTACCAAGGATATTGATACTGTCTCAACTCATGTTTATGAAGCGCTCTTCTTTTTAAACATGCCTGATAATGAAATAGACCATCTAAGAAACAGCAAATAACTTGAATATGCAATGGAATCAAACTTTTCTTTTTGACTGTATGATTCTTCCCAGAAAGAAATATGCTTTTCATCTCTTAAAAATATAATTATAAAAATAGAAGTTTAATTCTGCCAAGAACTTGAAAAAAGGACTGAGAATAACATCAATGCCTTATATAAAATGTACTATTATTCATCATGTAGTGCTGAAAAGATTGCTTGTAATCAAACTAGACCAGCGGCAGTGACTGTTATTTATTGTATGGATACAACTAATCCTTCCGTCTTCTGTCTCTTGTCTTTCTACTTAGTCCTGGGGCTAAACGAAAACCCCACTAACACTGACTAACAGAAGTCTAACTTCTCTTCTTTCTGTGATGTTGCAGCGTTATCTCTCAGATGACTCTCCATTAACCAGAGCCAGTTGAGAAGCATTTTTTTACTAGAAAGTGCTGAGCCTTGGAAAAAAATCTGTGAACCTGGCCCCTTACTCCAACTTCTCTCTTCTGTCACGTGGTACAGCGTTGTCTTAAAAATTCTCTTTCTAAACTTAGAAAAGTAGGGATGAATCTCAAATATATTCTAGCTATTTCATTTTCTCCAGGCCTTTCCTGAACTCTCATCTTTTGCTTAAGAGCCTGATAGAGTAGCTGTAAATCCTCTGCAGACTCTTCACAGTGAGTGGAGGGTACTTCCTATGTACAAATTCTTTACCTGATAGCTATTGCTGTGACACATTCAGCTACCAGACTAGATTGCAAAATGTTTTGACTTCAGGCTGCGTTAGATACATAGACAAGCTGTTTTATGGTCTCCTTTGTAGGCCTAATTCACTGATTAATTCTGTCATTGTCATGAGGATGATGGTAGGCAAGCCAGCACTCCCTACACTGAATATGAAGCTTTTCTTTCTAGAATAATTAGGAGGTAGGACTGAGCGGCAGGAGCAGGAAATAGAAATGGAAAATATGAAGAAGCTAGAGGTCACGGTCAGCTTACATAAGGAAACAAAAAAATATTGGAACCATATAAATTTGTAATTTATTTCATGCTTATTGTCTAATGTAGACCTTTATTGCAGGATGGGCATGAGTATTTTTTAATCCACAAAAACATTCTAGTTGAAAGCACTGACAGTTCAATGTTTCTGCTGAGAATACGTGCCCCTTAATCAAGGCTGTATACAATGAGTTGCAAGTAAGCACCTTAGCCCTTGCAGACAACCTGATACCCACCAAAGGTAGCTGTCCTGGACAGCATGAGAGAGAGAATATGAGACATTTGTGTACTTCAATGCTTTACTTTGTTAGTCTGAAACATCAAGCATAATACACCATTCTGTGCACTGAGCATATTTTTGCTGTGCACACTCTTAGCAACTGCTTCAGCTGCCTGTTGGCCAGTGCATGTCGCATTTACTCTTTGAAGCTTACTACTTTAGAAGGAAATGAATACACGCGCCCTGCTGTTTGTAGGAGGGTTGTGGTAAGGAGCCTTGACTTACAAAATATTTGTTATTTTTGAGTCTGCTGTAATTGTTAATGAGGTTTGTTTCCTTTTGAATAGTCAAAAATCTTAAGGACTCCTGTCAAGAGAGGTTGAAAGATTCTGCAAAAGTACCTGGATAAGGTAAAAATAATTTTATAGATTATGTGAATGGAATGTATCTTCAGCCAATAACTCTGCATGGAAACAACAAATCTAGGGTGTTGATATTAAGTAGTTCAATGGTCAAGAAATAGTCAAGCAATGTGGAGACTTGTTCCACATCAATCAGGGAGTGTATGGATCTGTAATTTCCAGTAACTCTATTAGATGTATGAAACAAGATCAATAGAGTAAAAGCAGCTTTCATGCCAGACATGCAGACAAGCAAACCCTTCAGACAAGTGAAACAGTATCTTTAAAAAGTAAAACAATAAACCATCGCATTTTAATGAATGTTTATAATGGTCAGCATATTTTTTCTCAGGTATACTCTTCAAAATACCAAGCAACACTTTCAAGTGTGCACAATTTAGAGAAACAAAATTTTCTAAGAGTATCAACTGCTATATATTTTCTCGTTGCAAGTTTAAAGATGATTTGTGACTACAATTCCTTGTTTTGCATGGTTATTTCTTGTATTAGTCCAAGTGAGATAATGCATCCATGGTCTGTTAATCTTATTTGATTTTTTTTTTTTTT
>KL262101.1:15691-89093 GCA_000699545.1 Podiceps cristatus | reverse complement strand
TCCTGCCCGGGCCGGGCGGCTGCTTCCAAAGCACGCCCTGTGCTCCTGTCGGAGACGGGGGTACGGCGCTGTGCTTACCCTGTTGTCACGTTTCTTTGCTTTGCAGAATTAGGTGTGCTTCAGAAATGGGGTGTGTGTGTGTGTGAAAAAGTGAGTTAGCTGTAGCATAGGGCTGGAAACAAGTAACTCCCATTGTCATCCTGGCTTGGTCAGTAATCACTCTTGTGGCCAAGAGTAAGGCAGTCAGCCGTGCCTGCACTGGCTTTCCCATGTTGAAAACACGGCTAAGGGCGTCTACCCCGCAGGGCTGTGATGAGTGCTAATTCAGTTTTGTTTGGAAGGTGCTTTGAATTTGAAAACAGACTTCAAAGCCTTCAGAGTGTTGTATCTGTCACCTGTGTTTCATCTGATACTAAAGGTGGCCATCCCGTGCTTGCCACAGCAGTATTACAAACTGCTTAAGAAATGGGTCTGTGAAAGATGTCTTTGGCATTGACTGATGTGTTCCATTTTTCCTTGAAACTTTCCATTTTTAATTTGGGAAAACCTTCTGCCAGGCTGTTGCACATTGATTACAGGCGTGTAAGATGAGTAAGAGCATTGTTGCAAGCAAAGTGATGTTTCTGCTACTTGGGAACTTTGTGCAGTGCATACCAAATGCATCTTGTTTAGAGCTCACGAAGTGTGCAGTGCACCTGTGTGAGTCCTTTCATGAAAGGTGAAGACCGTTTTGGTGCAGACGAACAGTAGTAGATAGCAACCTGGTTAATCTGGTCATGACACTTGATTTTAGCAGTTTTCTACATACTTGGGCAGCAGCAATCACAGCAGTTTAAATAGTTATTACGAATATGTGCAATGACATTAGGGGATGAAACTCATACTGCTGTTTACATTGTAACTGTAATAAACCTACTATTTGTATTGCTTGTTCACTCAGCTCGAGGGAACGCTGAGGGCTGGTCTTGGTATGATGCCTGGGATAGTATGTTCACCATTTCTATACCTTTTTCGTCTCTATAGCCTGAACAAAAGCAAAACAATCTCTTCACATTTGCTACTTAGCACTTGCTGCTGTTGCCTGTTAGAGCAATGCAGTATTAGGTGTTAATCTGACCTGACCTGGGAATACCAGGTTAATTTCAAAGTTCAGGGTAGGGTTTAAGATGAGCATAGATATTGCTGATCTGGTTCAAGAGGTAGCTGGTAGGAAGCGGTTAGTTTTGTGGCTATCTGAGCGGAGCGTGCTGGCTGTCACAACACGCCGCCTGTGACTTATGCTGCCACTCCCTTTCTCTGTTCTGGGATACCCTTGCAAGAGCCTGTCTAGACCATCTTCTTCGCGATGCCTGCCGTTGCCCTGGGAATCCCTGTCTGCCTAGGGCAGCGTTGGTGTTACGAACTCTTCAGGAGAGGATTTTTTACCAGAGGATGAAGCATGTTGTGCTATAACTCGCTTACCCCCACGTTGTGTGCTAAGACTGGGGGAGCAAGTGTGAGAGAAAATCCTGTGCCAGCATGTGGATAAAGAATAAATGCGTGCAAGAGTATGAGAATGCAGGTCTCAGGGGGAGCAGTGTCATAACTGTTTACTTACAGAGGTTTTTTTTTTTTCCCAAATGCACTGTTTACTTTTGCTGTAAACTTCATTGGTCCTGTGCGTCATCTTTAACATAAAAGCTGTGGCAATGTTTTACGTCATGGTGGTAGGTAGACACCTGCTGTGATTATGCTGTTCAGTAGAGGATCAGGATGTGGAAGACCTGATAGAAGAACATGCTGAAAAATATTATGCTGTTGTTTTTCAGAGCAGCATTGTGAAAGGTAGTGTTTAATAGAGTAATTGTTATTTAAAGTCGGTTCTTATTTCCCAAAATTAGGATTGGACTGAGCAAGCACAGCTTCTCTGCGGAGGCAGAGGAAGAGTCAGCCTATAATTATATGGGGAGTCGTAGCCTTGACTGTTCCTTTTCGCTTCTTACCTTAAAGCTGTATTAGTTGCTTGTAGCTTTCTCAGACATTAACCCCTTGGACTCTTATTTCCTAGGGTAGATTTCTCACCATCAGTGGAAACTCTCCTTTCAAAATTCAGCTCATCTAGCTCATCTGTTATTGAGTGTGTTAAGGATAAAAAAGACAATGCTTTTTCCATGTTAAACCATTTTTACAGCTGTTTTTTGACATGTTCTCATACCTTTGTTTAGCTTTGGAGGTGGAACTTAGGTTTGGCAGAGGAATTGGCCCATGTAGGTTATACCTTATGCCATTCCTGAGAAAATCTGCCTGGAGGTGAGTGATTTACCGGCCTGCAAACAGTCTGTTTGCACATGCCTGAAAAAGTTGTTGAGCACCTTCAGCTAAACCGTTCTCCCGAAAACTGTGTGCAGTGAGGGTGCTCCAGTTCCCTGAAGCTTTGCGTGCCCTTTCCAATGAGCAGCAGAGCGGGCTGTGCTTCTCAGCCTCTGCCAGTTTCCCTGTGTTCTCCTCCTGACAGGTGAGGCTGCCCGGGCTCTGGCTGAGAGCAGGGAGGCTCTGGTGGTTGTTTCTCTTTTTGGTGTCTGAGCGATGTGAAGGAGGAAGGAAAAGCTACTTGGTATGTTTGTGTGTACAGCGGAGAGGAGAGAGTATCCGGACCTGGGCAGGGGGAGGTGAAGCTGCAGGTATCAGAACAAGGGATGAGGAAGGCTGCTTTAAGTACCCTTTCTTTGCTTTACATCTCTTCTGTGGGTTATTCCTTACACTTTCAATCTCAGAAGTGGCAAAGGGACTGTACATGCTTTTGCTTTTTTTTTTTTTTTTTTTCCCCTCCATACAGCAGCCTTCCACCCCACCTCAAAGGCCAAAACTATCTGGATAACTCTTGTTTTATCCATTCTGGAATTTTCTGTTGTTCCAGACTACAAGACAAGGACCCCAAATGTTGGCCATTCATCTCCTAATGGGTAAAATGGTTGTTGCTGCTTTGCTGCAAACCAGCTAACTCGTCTCCCCTTCCCTGCTTCCCTGTCCTCCCCCCAGCCACCTTGCAAGTTGCACAGGCATTACATTCTGAAGTAATTTTAACCTCTTACAAGTGTACTTACTCCTCCTAACATTAAAGATACTGTCTGAAATAATCGTGTTGTTTTCCAAATTCAATTAAAAACCATTTCTCTCTCACCCGCAGCATTCCTCTGCACACTCCTGCCCCAGTGCCTTCCTTTTCCTATATTCTTGGCTGTTTCCTAGCAGCAGGCCCTGCCCTAGCCTAGAAAGCTCTCTTCTCTCACCCTGTTAAAAGTGCAGCAGTTTCAATGCAGTCTCACATGCTCCCCTGCCCAAAGACTTCCCTCTGCTTCAGAGAATCGGGTGCTGTTGTGTGTGCCTAGCCTGGCCAGTGAATCTTTGCTGCTTGGATCCTCTGATAAGCAGACTGCTATGCTGTAGCTGGAAGGCCACATTGCTGCAGCAGCCAAATCATGCTGGGAGACACCAGCCTATGACATGGAGAAAGCCAGGTGAGAGTTAGGGAGGGGGGAGAGCAGTGTTGCTGTAAGGAATTTTCCTCTTGCTTCGAGTTTTGCATGCACGGATGAGCAGATGTTGTGGATATGCTGTGGATCCTGCTGCTTTTGGGACTGCTGTGAGAAGGCTCCTAGAATGAGCAGGGGTTTTGAAGATGAACTGCTGATAGCTTGTCTTCTGAGTATATAGTAAAAAAAATATTTCTAAAAGGAAACCATTAGACGTTGGCTCTGGAGAAACAGGAAAGGCTGTAGTAGGATAATAGCATGAATCCAGGTATGTGGCTTTGATCTGTGGAGCTTCAAAGCAAAGCCATTATTCCCCTGCATCATTTCCATTTTGTTGATGAGTTTGAGAACTTATGAAAGTGAGTGCTAATAACACCAAATAGAATATGTGTAGTGTGAGCAAGTGGTAACTGGGCTCACTTGCAACTTTAATGATGCCTATTTTATCCAGTGCATGGGTGGTTTAGATTTTTTTTGATGATGTCAAGAAGATGGAATACAGTGCAATGGCATCTATGTGTTTGTTATGCCTTTTGTCTGGTTCCAGTTAAAGCAAAGCAATACTAAGGGGAACAGCTGAAAAATTGTTTGGGTCTCATGAAAATACATATGATGGTAAACAGAAGGTTTCTCATGTAATTCTTGCATAATATCTGTGGATTTTTTTTTTTTTTTGTTCTCGTTGTGACATTGCTTGCTTTATTTATTTATTTATTAGTTTTCAATGGTTGGTTTTGTTTCCTCAAGTTAACTTCAGGTGGAACAACTGAAACACAGCAAATGCCAAAACAAGATGTGTACAGTTAAAATAAGTTTTTTTGGGGAAGTTGTTTCCAGAAATGAAAGGACAGAAGTTTTTGTAGTTTTGGGTCAGCACCAAGGTAAATACCAGTAAGTCATCAAAGTTTTCTATCCTTTATAGGTATTGCTGCAGACAAACCAGTGCATTTCTTACTGTATGCTCACACCAGTTTCCCCATACATAATTATTTGCCAAAATTGAGCCTGTGTCTCCACATACTTGAGTATTTGCAGTTCTGTTTAACAAGACCACAAGCATATAATTAATGTTTCGAGTTTTTTTTAAGGGTTTGTTGTGGTGGTTTTTTGTTGGGTTCCTTTTTTTTTTATTATTTAGTCAGTAGATCAGTTTCTTTAATCTCGCTACATTTAATTGTAGTATTGATTATTTCCCCACCTCCACCTTCACCTTGATTTTAATGGCAAGTTTCTTGGGACTTTTTTTGGTTTGTTTTCCTGGCTTAAAAAATTGAACTGTATGATTTATAAACCAATTCAGTCGATTATGAAGTACTATCTGGACTTCTTTAGCACATAGGTTTCATATTTAGTCAATGTTTAAAACCAATTTCTGAATGTGATTTAAATTTGGAAATGAAACAGGACATTGCAGGGCAAGGATGATGCTCATTTTTAACTAGCATCTGTGGAGAGATCATATTTGTGTGGATAGCATGTGTAAATAGGGAGTTACAACTCTTAAATAAAATGCAGCAAGCAGATGTGGAGTAGGAATGTTATGTGACCGATATCTTCAGTATGTTGTGTTGTTTCAGGAATGCTTTATAATAGCTGTAATTTTGATATTCATTAGGACTATATAGTTTTCATGACTTTGTAAATCATGGAGTTGGACTCGATGATTCTTGTGGGTCCTTTCCAACTCAGGATGTTCTATGATTCTATGATAAATGCATCAATGCAAGTACTGAAAGTAAAATATACTTCAGTATTCTTTTGAACAAGTTGCAGTAACTGTATAATAGCTTGTTTGTGAAGAAAATGGGGTGTTTTTTTCCAGTTTATTGAAACTCTGAAAGTAGATCTGTTCAGTACTGATTATTGTGCAAATAAAGTCACTCATAAACAAAACTTTAAAAAAAAATTGTTGTCCAGTGATATGGAAGAGAAATAGATATTATTTTCCAAAACTGATTTGATACTAGATTTAACCTCTGTGCCAGGTTTTACTGAAAACTAATTATTCTGATGGATTGACAGAGTTATGAAATACAGTACTCTAAAGAGAGAGGCGGGAAAAGGGGGGGAAATACTGTTCACAGGACCTATGCTGTGGCTAGAACAGAGGCTATAGGATGCTGACATGAGATGATAGGGGACGAGAGGTACAGGCTGGGGGAGTTACAGAAACTGGTATGGGAGACAGAAATTACTTAGGGGACACAGAGGAACTGTGGTATGATGGTCTGGCTAGAGAGAATTGCAAGGTGTTTGTGATCTGAAGAGAATTGGGAAGTTGGTATGTGAAAGTTTGAGGATGAGTACAGAGAAATGCAGAGAGCCTGGATATATTCAGAGTTTATTCTAGACGTGCTCATTTTGCATAGTTCTGCAGTTTTCTGAAGGTGTTTTACTTCTGTATTTTTCTTTTGATCTTTATTATTGGGATAGACACTATGCTGAGAAAGTGTGTGCGTTCCTTACTTGTGATTAGATTTAAGTTTTTGAATAATATTTGGATATTCTGCTGACCTTAACAGGATGATGTGCATAGTAAGGTAAGCAGAATTTGCCTCCAGCTCTTCTTTCCTGAATTCTTTGTCTTGTAGCATCCCTGTCGCAACCACAGCAGTAAACACAGGTAGGAATCTGAATTAAGTATAAGATAAATTAGAATGAATGGATTTTAACATTAAAACCCCCCCTTATTTTTTATAAAACACATGTAATGAAAAGAGAACTATATTTACACAGATTTTTTTTTAACTGCAGTATTTTGTTCTTTACACTCTACTGCTTGGACAGTTACAAATTTGATTTAAAATGAGGTTTGTTAGTTTCATAATTCAGTTTATGGATTAGGAAGTACTAATTCTTGTAAAACTATTTAATTTAAAGAATATCTTGTAAAAGAAAATTTCAAATGGCAAAATTATTGTGGCTCATTACAGCAGATATTGTGTTTTGCATTTTGTGGTAAGAGCTACAACACAAATATATTAACAAATACATCCGAATTCCAAATTTGTCAGAATGCTAAAAGCTGTATGTAATCTGATATGTTAGAGTACCTATTCATAAAAGTGAATAGCATTATTCTATTTTTACATCATTCTGGGTTTTTGATAAATGATGATCATGATTATTAGTTTGAATACATGAGATACAGGTAGTAAAGGAGAGGTGTCAGTGACTTGAAAAGATTCTCAAGTTTAACAGCTTTACTCTCTGCTTACAGAAATGGTGGGAAATATAACAAAAGCCAAGGTGTGAACAGATAAAGGAGATTTAAATAAGCCTGGCACTCTTAACTAACTAAAAGATGTCTTGATATATATCTCTCTGATCATGTTTGACATATCTAGGTCATGTTCTCTGAAGACTATTATTAGAGATTTAACCTTGGGTAATTGCAAAGTGTATTTTCTTCAGAGTAGTTTTTGATCAGGTAGGTGAGACAGTGAAAGTTTGTGTCTGTTCAACTGCTGTAATAATTTGGAAGTCTAGTTGAAAGATCTGGTGTCAACCACCTGAGCTGTAAGGTGAAACATACCATTCCCGTGGTGTATCACAGAAGATTTGCCTGTGTACATTTTGTCAGCTGTTGTAAAATTCCATTTTTTTGGAAGCTGGGGATGTGGAAGAAATGACCCGTTAAATTTTCAAATAAGATATGCTTCAGGAAGAATGGAATTACATTGTACACTTTACAGCTGGTAGAGCTGTTGAAGTGTACTTGTACATTTGAACTGTCTGATGATACATGTTACAAAATGCAGGAAGGTAGTCGTCTGGGAACATCTACAACTTTCATTTACTGTGTTTCTTCTTTCTTCCCCCACCCCCCTCATCTGTGTAGGTTGGATATTTGCAACCCACTAGGGCACCTAAGCATTGGACAAGCTTTCTTCGAAATACAGAATCTGCCTGGAAAAAATGTGAATTATCTCTCAGCCTGGATTCTTGGCCAGTTTCAGTGGTCTGGCTTTGTGTGGTGCACAAATACTCGTTAAGACATAAGTATGGGGCAGGAACTTCATAAGCTGATTTTGTCGGTCAATAAAATGCGTAACTAGTATGCGCACAGGAGCTTTCCTTCAATGGAACAGTTCTCTGAAGGAGTAAAAAGCTCAAACGTGTGGCGTGGAGCGGACTAAGCCAATGATTGTATGGGTTCCTTCTGCCTTTACTTCACTGAATTGTAGACTTAAAAAAAAAACCCAAAACCCAACCCAAAGCTGCTCTTCATTCTCCTCACAAGATCTTGGACACCTATACCTCACTAGTAACATCCACGTTTAAGCACCCAGAGTTGTGGAGAAGACACATGTCTTGCTTGAGAGAATCAAAGAACCTCCAGAAATATAGATAGAGGTAGAAGATTGAGTTCATTGCTCCTCTTATGGCGCATATCAG
This sequence comes from Podiceps cristatus, assembly GCA_000699545.1. Lineage (NCBI taxonomy): Eukaryota > Metazoa > Chordata > Aves > Podicipediformes > Podicipedidae > Podiceps > Podiceps cristatus. Next base: position 81,183 of record KL262101.1, on the reverse strand, counting down.
CTGGGGTCTTGCTATTTATCAGTTTTTAAGTAACTATGAAAGGGAGGTGGGGAGCTTCAAATGCCATGGCTGAAACTGTGTATTGCTTGCTTCAGTTCCGACTCAAGCTTCCCGTGCCCTTCACTGTGCACAAGAGATGCAAAAAGACGTCTAGAGCAACAGCTGATGTGTATCAGTGAGGGAATTTTTTACATTAAAGCACCAGATGGTAATTCACCTTCAGCATAGCTGGTCTTCATTTTGGAGAGAAGATTGCTATGTTAAAAAGGAAATTTTAACCTCTAGAGAAGAGGGAACAAGCAACAGGGGAGATGTCTCAGCTTCAGAGACATACTGGGAGCTTGGAAGCCCTCTGTATGCATTGCACACCATGGGGGTGCTGGTGCCCAAGTAAGGGTAACATTCAGTCCCTTTGCTGAAATACCTTTGAAATTACTAGTGTAAAAAGATAATGGTCTTTCAGTAACTTCCCAGTTCAGTTTGATTCCTGTGCAAGTGATTGACAAGGTGGTTGGGCATCAGTGTCAGCAGTGATGCATGTGGTATGCAAGAGCCTTCATATTGATATTGGGGGGGGTTTTGGGGTGTGGAGTCTTTCCTGAAGAAGATCTGGGTGCAACAGCATTAATGTCTTTTGCTGTGCCTGCACCTACCCCGACATAGGGCTGGTACTGTCTGCTGCCTTCCCTGGCATGCTGCAATGCGCTTTTTTATCGTACTTGTTCTCTAACGGTGATACCCAGAGAAACAAAGTTGGGCACTTCTGCTGCAGTGATAGCTGCTGTTCCGTTTCTGACTCTTGCCGGCACTGTCGGTAAATGATGGAGACGTTGGCTGAACGGCCTCTGAAAGATGGGATTAGTTTTCATTTCTTCAGAAGAGTTTGTGCTGTCCTAATTACTGATTTCTCTCCTGTAATTCTTGATCACAAATTCTGAATTACTTGTTACTTCAAAATAGCAAAATGTAGCATTTATGGAGCAGAACGTTATTGAGGAAAGAAACTAACAAGTAGTTTTGTCAGTTGAGGCTAAGACAATGTTCTTTTTTCGGGGTGTGTGTGGGGGGGTGTGTGTGTTTTTGTTCTACTTTGGAATATATCTGTGAGGATTTTCCTTTTATAGTACAGTTGTATTTCACGGAAGTGACCAATGGCAGGTAGCCCAGCTGCACGGTCCTTGAAAGAGGTAGGGCAGCTTGGATTTGAAATGGCTTGTAGATGTCAGTAAGGTAATGTGTTGCTTGTTCTGGTGGGAACAAAGATCTGTAGGATGGCTGCATGAAGGGGAAAATGATCAATACTCAGCTTTTTGCAGTGAAGGTACATTCAAACTGAATCATTTTCATCTGGTGAAAATGAAAGCACCTAATTGAGATCCTTAGGAGGACAAAAATGTATTTTGGACAGGTAGGACCTGCTTTGTTAAAAGTAAAAAAATTGCCTCCCTTTAACCTGCTATGTTTACCCTGTTTCTCTTTTTTTACTTATTTGCTTGCAAAGCACTGGCACAGTATACCATCCCTTCATGCTTTGCTGTGTTTATGGTATTTTTAGCACTTGATCCATTTTTTATTTTCTGTATTGCAGAACAAAGTTGATTTTTTTTTTTTAACTAGTAGCAGTTGAACTGCAGAATAATAAATACTTGTTTCTGTTTGAAAAACAAAGGGAAGTGCATCGGTACTAAATAGTTAATTGCTTGATCACATACAAAAAAATGAAATACAGATAAGGAAACCCTAGCATTTCTAAAGCTTAGGTGTACTGAAAACTATTACAAACAAAGGGAACTTGCTGTCTGGTTCAGGACTCTCAGAAAGCAGGCTGGCTGGCACATCCGGGGTCTGGTCTTGCAAGATGCCTGGGTAGATTTAATCAGCTTGCTTTGCTGAAAAGGGTGGTCCTACCTCAGCCGCCTTCACCCTCATCTGTGTGCTCCTCCTGTTCCTCTGTGCTGCTTCCATACAAGTAAATGGCAACTATAGTTAGGCTGACGTGTTATTTAGTACCTGTTTATATTTCCTCATTTTGCACATAATGGCATTCAGATTTCAGAAAAACAACAAAATAAAATGTATAAAGAGGAAATTAGTTTGTTTAGGAAGCTGTAGGTTGAAAACTGTAAATATTTTTCTCATTGAAAGTTAATATTTGTTCTAGTGTCAGTATTTTGGAAATAATCTTGTATTTTGTTGACTTTATCATCATCTGGTGAACATGATGGAGAATGTTCTTGAATTCCTTGGATATCTTGATATGGGTAGATAGCCATGTGTGATTTACATCTGTCTTACCAGTTTGAGATGAAAACAGAGGCAGATGAAACTAAATAGAAGAGCAGTGATGGAAACCAAACAGGTCTGAATCATCCCTCTTCCTTTTACAACTGCTGTGCGCACTCCTTCCTCCCACGGCTACTTCTTGGGAGCAGAAGTTAACTGGCATCTGCTAGCATCGGTGCACTGCGTGTGAGCATTGCAGTTTAAACATGTAAATGGTGAAACTTTATTCTTAAATGGTTTAGTGTAGTCGATCAATTTATATGCAAGACAGTCTTGAATACTTCAAACAATTTAAGGGTTCTTAAAAATGAAAGAAAACTCTCAAATGCATTTAATTCTTTTCTGTACGAAACATCTTTCCCTTGCAAGCTCTGATACAAGGGAAAAGCCCTTCTGAAGGTGTGCAGGCATGTAGCTAGGGCATGTTTTTTCAGGCCTTTGAACTAGGTTAGGAATGTTTCTCAAGATGGAAGAATGAATAGTTACTTGGTGCTTTTAGCCTCCGGGCTTGAAACTCGCAAGAGGAATGTTATTGTGTCTTCAAAGCCTGTTTCACACAAGCCTTTGTTGAGCAGGAACTTGGAGAGTCTTTGTATTATCATGCACACAACAAAAACAGCCAGCCACCCAATTTGATCTAATTGGGTGGTGGTGGCGAGATGTTTCTTCAGTAGGAAGGCTCTGGAAAATGGGGTGCTTATTTTTAATTAGGAAATACCCTGTAGAGTGAAGGGATTGCCTACACAGACTTTTACCAGCTTGATAAAACTCTGTAATTACACTGAGGCAGTTCCCTATGTGCACATCCCTCTTTTCCTCTCCTCTCTCTGTAGTGCTTTCCCAGGAAGAGAGCAAATATTTACATTTCTTTTAAATTCTGTTTTGACCTTGAGGTGGTGGTAGCACATCCCTGGAGAAGGTAGGCTGAGGTTGAGAAAGTGAGGTGGTTCAGGTTGAAGTAGTTTTTGTAATGCTTTCTCAAAAATAAACCTGTATTCAGGACTAAATGTGCTCTAAATTAAGACAGACCTTTCAATCAGCATAACTATCAAGTGTTTAGAGGAAATAAAATCGTTCCTCTAGTGAATGTGATTGTTGAAGTATCCAGCATCAGGATCCGAAGTGCTAAAAAGTCGTTCTTGAGAGGAACAGCTGCTTCAGTAGATATCCAGAGAAATTTATTTTCATTTTAGTGTATGACTACCCTAATTACATGAGTAGTTTATTCAGAGTTGAGTGAGATCAACTGAAACTGAAAAGGTAGGAAAATGGATTTCCTTTCTAAAGTTTTGTAGTTGAAAAACCCTGTGAACTCTACTAGATCGGAAGTTTTGAAGTCTGTAGTAGCCAAGCCCGTTCAATTTCACATACTAAATAAAGAGGAAGCTTTTTTTTAAAAAAAATGTTGTCTTTAAATGAAAGGTTTATTTTGTTAAGCAACTGCCTTATGTGTTCAGGATATTTGGTTATTTTTTAAAACCGATAACTAAATGCAGAGCATACTGTTATACAGTTTCATCCTGGTTTTTATTCAAACGCAGCTTGAAAAGTCATAAATATAAAATTTAACTAGCTAGTAAATAGTGACATGTATTGGTCATTAATTTTATGTCAAGAAGCTGCATAAATATACACTAACAGTATTGTCTAACTAGGAACTATACCAAATGCTAAATTAAAAGGTTATATTGCAGATCAGCATGATTTAGTGGTTATCGCTCTTCCAGAATGACCACTAAGAACATAGAAAGATAAGTTTCCTCATTTGCTAATCTGAATTTGATTATTTTAATCACTTTAATTTGAATTAATCCACCGTGAAGCCAAGTGTCAGTATGTACATGATAATTAATTATATTTAAACTGGTATGATTGTGCAGAAATAAAGTGTGGGCACAGAAGAGACCTCGTTACAGGGCCTTGTCTGATCCAGAGGAGGAGAAACAGACAATATGTGAAATAGTATGAGATTGGGAGGGTGAAAAGAGAGGACAAAACCACAAGTACAGTGAAATGGTGGTTAAATGTATTGAAGGATAAGAGTGACAGGCAGGCTGTGTAAACTGGCTGGCCAGTTAGTGGGCCTTCTGTAAGGGAAGTTTCTCAAGGTTAGAGAAGGCAAAGTTGTGTAGGAAGGGGTACAGGGGCTGAGTGAGCAGGGGAAATTGGAATAATGCTGGGAAGCTCAGATTTCAGTTGATGTAAGTGGGCTTCAATGGCTTGAATGATTCATGGTCTCTCAGCTTGATAGACTATAAAATTTTAACCATGGGTATGAATGTAGTTACGCTGATAACATTGTAGGATTGCAGTAGTGGGAAGCATTGATTTGACAAGAGTTGTTATAGGAAAAAAAATGTGTCAGATGTTGGTAGCACTTGTGTAAACATATTTTGGGGGAAGGTTTGAATGATGATCCTTCTGCATGAGTGTGCTATAAAGTATTTCTCATCTTGGCAGGGAAGGGGAGGAACCTTCAATTGATGTAAATTGCTGTACCTACTTGAAGTTGATGGGACTAGGGCAACATGCCTCATTTTAGAATGTGTGCCTTTTAACTTTTTTTCTTTTTTTTTCCTCCCCTGTAAACTGTTAATACACTGTTTGAATTAATAGCAAGTCCCCATTAATTTTAATTAGCTTTAGTAATGAGTTAGTTTAAAGTGCTACAAAATGGTCTGTAATTCAATGTCTAATTTATCTCCTACCTTCGGTATTTCATCTTTTCCAAAACTTCTTCCCCTGAAGATTGGTAAGACGTTTGATCTGTCTTAATTCGAACTTGTTTACTTCTATGTTTGTTAGAGTAGCTCATCAGCTTTTATTCTTTTATCAAATAACTCCTGTGACGTTAATGTGCTTTATGGATTTGGGTCACATTTCAGCATTTGCATGTAGGTTGAAGGAACAGGTAAAAGCAAAAGACTATTAGCAGGACTGCTATATGCTCAGAATAAACAGGGCACTAGAACACTTACTGATAGCCTTTGAGTTATAGGACTCCCGTTGTTTCTAGAGCTTTGCAACCTGTTTGTGTTTTTAACTGATACACTCCTATGGTAGCTTCTTACTGATCTTCACTGTAACTTTTTGGAAGCTTTTGTTTTGTTTTTGTGAAGTTGGGAGTGATACAAATCACTATCTGGAATCTGTTTTCACATCTCTGGTTTATCTGCATATGCTGTAGTCATACTTAAAACTTCTACCATTGTTTTGACTTACTCTGTTCTGAATCTTTAGGCTTGGTTCATGCAGGTACGTATGACAGATTTAAGGCCAGAAGGAGCTGTGATAAGTATAGGTAATCATTCTGCTTTAGAAGCGGAGTGCAGGGTGCAGCTTTGCCAAAGTAATGGAAGGCCACCCTGTTGTTGCTGTCTCCTTGACCATGTATTCCTCTGGAGAGTTGGTTTTGGTATCACCTGTGGTTGCTCAAAGGTAATGGTGCAGGGCAACACTTGGAAGTGTATTTAGGAAGGAATGCAGGACCATTTCTCTAGGCAGCAGCTTGCTCCTAGTTTGGTTAAAACCAACTGTGAAACCTCATCTGCAATGTTCTTTCAGGCAGCATTTAAACTTCTTTTTTCCACCCCATCTGGACTTGGGTTATTTAAAACTTCAAGTAGAACACCTTATGTGATCAGTGCCTTATACTCTCCTTGAAACCAGTTGTCTTGGCCTACATTGCTGCTGCTTCTGGTCTGGGTTCTCCTTTTGCCAACTGCAAAAACCGTGTTTGAAATTGCCTGCCTGCACGGTTGCTGTGAAACTGTGCCTGCAGTGAGTTATGAGCCTGACCAGCTGGGAGTTGGCCAGAACCAGCTGTACCACCAGTCCCTCAGCTCCCAAAGCCTTTGCAGGTGTGCTGGGTTAGAATCACAGTGGGTTTATGAAAGGGGTTTGCTTCTTCACTTGCCCTGGAAGTACTACTTTTAAGTGTGAATGCAGTAGAGGTGTATTGAAAAAAACACTTCTCCATTATGGCTTGTTTTGGTTCAGGTAAAAAATAGTAAGCCATATCTGAGAAAAGGCATCTTTACTGGCAAACCTGCACCTGCTGCTTTAGCATTCATACTATTTTAGCATTCTATGTTAGTCATCTTCTCAAACAGACCTTTACCACCAAAACCAAATCCACACTGACAGATTAGCCTTTCCAGTTTAGATAAGGTCATATGTATGTGGAAAATGTCTTCAGGTGAGAATGAAAAATATATGTAATTGTTTCAGACAGCTTGTCTTTCAGACCTTCTGATATAGTTACTCTAGATGTCATATGAGAAACAGGCAGGGATCCCACCTTTCTGCCCCCAATTCTTGTTCCAATGTAGTGATTATAGGAGGATTTAGTAAGTAACTGGCTCCAATAGAAGGAAATGTCACTCTCCCTGAAACATCGCCTACTGATCTCGTAGCAACTCAGATGAGTCTGGCGAAGAAAATTTTTGTTCTTTTAGTAGATCTTTTGCATGTTGTTCCCTGTGGTGTGATACAAAACTGAATGCATGTTGTCCAGCAGATGTGTGATTGCAAAATCAAAACTTGCTTTTAACTAGTTGTTGAAATTCTAACATTATAATGTACATTAGGAAGCAGCCTCTCAAAGATATCTCTGCCTTTCTGCTGCTCCCTGCAACGTTTCCTGATGTATGAGTACAGTTGGAGGATTAAAATGCTCCAAGAGCTATTACAGTCATCTGTAGCTTGGCATTTTTTTCCCCTTTGCCTCAGTTTTCTCTAACTTTCTGGTTTAAGCCCTATTTATTAAAAAGTGTTACTGCGTTCTGTTTGTTTTTTCAAACTACCGTGTTTGGCAGGAGAGCAGGGAGGTTAAAGTTCCTCCTTACCTCCTCCCCCTCTCCCCAGTGAAATTTTTGATTGTTCTGTTTAATGAGTCATTTTCTCTACAGCTGAAGTTAATTGGCTCATCCAAACAGTGTGTATTTTCTGAGCAAGGAAGTGAGGGAGCTTTAGTTCACCCCCCCCCCTTTCCCCTTTATTTTTTTTTTTTTTTAAATATAAAGGTGTGTCTTGGGTGTTTCCAAAATAACATGGAAGAGAACAGACGCACATGTTTCTTACTTCTTTGGAAAAAGAACCTTAAATTCTGTGTTGCATGAGCTTGACTTACCGTGTTCAGGTTATATTCCTCCTCTTTGTAGACTCATGGAAATCCACTGATCCAGATGGTTAAGTAGTTCTCTTGCACCTTAAGTAGCTCTGGCAGTGGAAATACTTGGCATCTTCTAGTGGATGTGTTTGTCTGTCAGTGACAGGATTCTCCCCTTCAGCAACTGGAGGCTACACAGCACACTGTTTCAGTTGCCATCTGACAGTTTATTATTAGCAATGGTATGGAAACCAGAAATACGAAAAGCTGGACCAAAACATTCAACGTATTGTTTCAGATGTTCAGTGCAAGCTCTGTTCATGTATGCTGTGTGGTGGCATCTCCTTTCCAAGGACCATCCAGCCCAGCCATTTGGTGTTTGAAGCAGCTCCACCTTCTGCTCAAGACACATTTATCTCCCCAGGGTTTCTTCCTTGCATCCACATATGTCTGTGGATCTATTTGCAGTTTGAATTGAAGTGCCTTAGAAAAAATAGGCTTAGTTTTGGTTTCTTTGTACCACAGTTAAATTTTTAAGCCATGTGGTCCTTTGTACTATTATCCTGAAGGCAGCAGGAAGAGATGACTTTGCTAATGTGTTTGCACGCTGCTGGAGGTATTTTATGGTTTCAGAATTGGTAACAAAACGTCCATTGACCTCACTGGAGTGGAGTTTCCTTAGTAGTATGGACAGAGTAGAGGGAAGTAGGTAAGGTTTCCCAAGCTGTAGTACTGCTGCATGTTCAGAAATGCTCTTTTCCAAAGGTTCTTTTTCAGAATTTAAAAGCTGATAGTGAACGTTATTGAACTCTTATTTCCTTTAGTTCTTTCTTTCCTGTGGAAGCGTATGTGTGCATAAGAGTGAGAGTTGTGTTCTTGGTGCTATTTAAGTCAAGAGCATTGTTTTCCAGAGGAAAAGGATAATCAAAGATTTGAAATAAAAATCACTTGTGAACTATTTCTGATGTGTATGTCATAGATTTGTAAAATCTGTTTTATACTTCTGTTTATGAACATAGGGTGTTCTGATTTGGCTGAATAATACCAAGTTGTTATGTGTCAGTGCCCTCACACACAAGGCTTTGATTAAGCAAGGAAAAAATGCTACGATATTAAAGGCTGGCCTATGTACGAATTTGCACAGAGAAACAAAAAGTGTGAATTAAGAAAGTTAGCATTTTAATACAAGTGTTGTAATACCATGTATAATGGTGTTAAATGGTGACTGATCTGGGCAAAAGAAAATTAAGGTATAAAATGAAAAACTCATTTAGACCTTTGGGGAAGACACAGAGACATTTTATAGCAGATCAGGGTGTGGGTGGTTGGGGTTTTTTTTACAACTGTAAATTGTAACCAGTAACTGTTTAATTGTAACCAGGGTAAGTTCGGTGCCTTTGTTTGCTTATGTGGACTGCAGGTATGAACTGGCCATTCAAGGTTCAGTCATCAGCTCATGCTCCATCCAACTAAACCAGACTTCCCCCATTCCCCGTAAGCCCTTTACAGTTTTGATCACAGTGTTTGACACTATATTGCTGTGTTGGATCAGGCTGCTGAGCTGAGCGTGCTGTCTGATTTGGACCTCCTCTTTCCCAGGAAGAAGAAAGAGTTGCTGGAGCAGGTGCAGTTACAGCTGTGCCTCTGAACAGCCTCTGGACAAGGGGAAGTTTCTGACCTGTCAGCTCAGAGCATGGATGGGACTTGCACACGAGTACCTGTGCGAGGCTTTGGTTATGCTCATACACTGACTGTCCTTTCAGTGCTATGTTTTAGACTATCATTTTGAAGAAGTATTCTTAAGCCTGCTGCCACCTCCTTTGTCTGAGTACATGCATTCCTGTAGCTGAGCAGGCAGATACATCAGGGACCTCATCCAGGCTAAAAGTAACCTGGCTTGGGGTGGGGAGAAACCAATATTTAATTAATATCCAGTTCATCATGCTGCTACACAGTCCCTTGTGCCTGGGCAAAGGAGGCAATGCTGTGTATGGTGGGGCTATGTAAAGTAGGTGGGAACACTTAAGGCAACAGCAGTACAGGCTTGTACTGGCTTCGAGTAGACATGAAATCATGATTGTCTTCTTTGCAACATTTTAATTCATTTTTCAGAGTGCTTATTTTAGTGGAGGAGGACGATAACTGTGCCTTGAGGCATTACACTGATGGTGTGAAGCAGAAGGGACTTGGTCTTTTCCTGCATTAGGATGATAGAAACTTTCTAACTCCAATGGCTGGAAGCGAGCCTTAAGCACAAAGGTTCTTTTGTTTTGTTTTTGTATAAACCCATTTGATGTTAAGCAGCCAAATCTCATCCTTTATGGTTAGTCTAGTGCATTTTTTAGAAGCTTCCAGGCTTCCTGTTTAGCTTTCAGCCCCTGCTCCAGAAGGGTATGCATCTCCTTACATGGTCCTGTCTCATACCTGCTAGGTTAGGGATACTGAAATAGCATTGGGCACCTCTGGTTAGAAACCTGAATTTCTACTTAGGACTGTTAATTACTCTAGTGATTTTTCTTTCAGCTATGGAGAGTTCTGTGGGATTTTATTAAGAAGAATTCCAGTTATTAATAGAAATGGGAGTGATTGTGCTAAATTCTGTAGTGAGATGGGGGTGTTGGTGTTGGTGTTGGTTTTGTTTGCTTCCTCTTGAGTAGCTTTCCTGAAAGGATATCTGTCTTTGTGCTCTGTGCTTGCGGAAGCATGCACTCTCTTGCTCCTGGAGAAGTGTGTCACACTAAACTCTCTGTAACAGTTAGCTAGTAGAACAAATACAATGTTTGAGGCATATTCTGCTTGTCGTTATCAACAACAGATGAACTGGTAGTTTACCTTGCCCAGCATATGACTGTGACATGCAGGGAACAGATCAGCAATTTCCTTTGCTGTTAAGGACCAGACAGAGACACACTCTTTTTGTGACACAATGCAGAGTCTAGGTTTTGTTTCTCAGATCTACGAGTATTTTGATTTGGACTTTTTAGCATCTTACTACTTATTTGAGTGTTAGGAACAGATGTGTGGGGTTTGGTTTTTTTTATTTTGTAACAGGGATTAAATGATTAAAACTCAAGACATTCTTTCAAGGAAGGAAAAATAAAGATTTTTCCTCATGTTTCAGGACTAGAAAGATAGAGGAGGGGAAAAATAATGAACTTCAAAGAAAAACCTTCGGGAACTTTTCAGGAAACGCCAAATAAAGAGCAGGTCCCAAAGATCAAAATTAGATAATTAAATTTTTACTTTAAAGGGACAAACTTAGAAATGGGATACCTGATGGGTGACCTCTGCAGTGGTCTGAGTTTGGAAGCAATAACCACAGTATCTAAGGCCTCTGGCCATAAAGGAATTAGTAGAAGCCATGCCACTGTAACCCATTGCTCATCTTCTGACCGTCCAAATGCTAATGCGGTGCATCATAACAGTGAGGATGTATTCCTAAAGCTTTGGATGACGGTCACTTTAAAGAGAAGAGGAGGAATGAAAACATCCAAGCCCAGCTACAAGCACTCTCTCTTTTAATGTCCGTGTCCTGCACTAGTCTGCTAAAGATAGTTAAAGGTAAGAATCCTCACTGTTTGGATGGAAGTTATCTGATGTGGATGTAGGAAGGACATTGAGTAGCTACGCAGTTACAGCCTTATGTTCATTAATTAATGAGAAATAGCCTGGCTGTGGCCTTTGGTAAACTGTACATGGGGTTCACGGCGTGCTGTTATTTCCCTGTTCTCTGATGTATCTACTTGTCTCTTTTTTTTCTTTCCCTGTAGGTCTGCCTGGGGCAGGGACTGTCATTTTACTTTGTTCAGTGGCCAGTAAAGTGAGGCCTTCAACTGTGACTGAGGCTCCTGTGTGCTGTTGCAATGCAAACAGTACGAATAATCATTATCACTGGTTATCACTTCAGTTCCTGTACAGCGCTGGCTGGGCGTTGTCCAAATACGTCACATTCTGCCGCTGCTGAGATTCAAAGTCTTCATAAACCCCAAATCAATAAGCCTCACCTTGTTCACAAAACTCAAGTTGTTAAGCTTTCTCCCCCTCCTCCACCCTGGTAGCTGTTTCTGCCAAAACTTGTCCAGAAGTTCTGGTAGTGGGATTTCTTTCAAGCCTGCGTCATAAAGGTTGTAACCAGGAATATGATGTGTGTCCCAGCTTCCTTTCCTCTACAGTTATCGTTGAATCGCATGTGTGATTGCTTTCATTGCCCTGTAATCTGTCTTGCAGTCTCTACCCGCTGATTAATATTTAAGAATAACAGCTATCTTCTTAAAAAGCACAACCTTCATTAATAAGAATTGGATCCTTTTTAGTGTCAAGTGCCATTTTGTTAAAAAGCAAATGACGGCTGATCTGTCTTCTTTCCCTGCCCGCAGTCATTAGGCAGCTTGCGCAGTGTGCTCTGTATACCCTGAGTGAGCTGCACATGCAGATTCTCAGTGCAGCGGAGCCGAGACAGACGCGGTCACTCCCCCTGGAACAACCTGAAACTGCAGCATTTTGAAGAGACGGGGGAAGAGCTTCTAACTCCTCAAGTTTATGACCCCAGCTTCAGTGATTTCAGGGATGATGAAAACAGATAGTTTGGGAGGTTCCTCTTTTGGGGGCACCTGAGAGAGAGCACCAGCAGCCAGACCAGTGGTACAGGCAAGCAAGAGGCATCGAAAGGCAGAGCTTGATCGCTGGAGCCATGCCGGAGGGAGAGCTGTATTTAACAGACACAAGTGCTAATAATGAGACCTCAAAGAGAGCACACCCTTTCCTTCCACAGCTGCGCTCTGCCATGAAGAAGAGACAGGGTAGTTTTCCAGTGGAAGTTTGCTCCGTGTGTTTGCCTTGGGGAAGAAGTTCAGAGAGCTCTGAAATTAGCTTAGGATTTCAGAAAGGTGAAAGGGAGAGAGAAGATATGAGGGTAATTATGGATTTTGATGCCAAACCCATCTTTCTGAAACAGAAGGTTTTCTTTTTTATTCCATCTTTTACTTCAGGGGATAGAACGGTTTGGGAGTTTTTTCCTTTCCTCTGTATTTCCTTTTACTTTGAATTTTTACTAGCTTTTTTTACCCACTGCCAGTAAAAGACACCCTCTGTTTCTTGCTGAAAGCTGTTTGCTCAGCTTTATTGAAGCACAAATAGACAGTTGGGCTATCTTTTTGGATGAAACATTCACAGTCCTTCTATAGCTGAAGTCCTTTCCAGAAGGTAGGGTATAGCTTTGATTCTGTTTATTTTCGAGTGGTTTTTCCCCTCACATACAAAGCCATAAACTGTAAAAGGAACCTGATATACTTGTACTGTATTTGCAATTTAGATTGTAGAGAGTGTTTTGGAGTGCACATGTTTGGCTGCCAGTGAAACCACTGGCTGTGAGTCAGAAGACATCGAACGTTGTTTTCAAAAGTGTCCTTAAGCATGAGGTCACGTAAATGGTGGAAAAATATTTCAGAGTGTTCTGAGAAGCAGTAGAAGGGTATTTTGTATCTTGTGAGTAGGTGACCTGCGGGGTTGGAGGGTACATGTCAGCTTTCCCTGCCTGTGTCAGTCTGAGAAACTGTTTTAGAGGAACTAACAGGGAATCTTAAGTGTTACACTTGTGTGGGGCAATTTAAGGCTGGGAATCAATGGAGACTCAGTTTTCTATGTGGCTTTCCTTTTTCTTTCGCTTCAGCTGTGGTCCTGTTTTTTGCCTAAGTTAATTTAAAAATATTTATTGATCAACCTTTTAACTACTTCTTGTGGTTTAGAAATCATCAAATACTTACTTTACCATACACTTTTTTGTTGTGGTGTTAAGAAGACACTCTTAAATGCCTCAAGTCAAGAACCGTAGGGTCGCAGACACGGTAGGAAGCGCAGGAAAGCTGTTAAATGAGGTGTATTTGCTGCCCAGCTTTGCTTTTCCTTCACAGATGTGTTTAATGAGAGGGCTAATGTGGTTTGCTGAGAGGCAGAACAGAAATCCTCTTTTTGGTGCTACCTGCTCCACTGGTTTGGATCCTAAGCTGGAAACGTGTCGCTTACGAGCGTTAAACGTGAAGAAAATACCGCGTTGCCTGCGAGCGCCGGGGCGGTTTTGGTGCAGGCCCTTGCCCGCAGCCGCGGGCCCTGTGCGCCGTAACTGGGACAAAGTTCAGTCCCTCGCCCTGAGCTCGCTGCTGCTCGCTGCCTCCGCTCCCTCCTGCCAAACGCCATCCAGCTGCCGCCTCTGCCGAGCTGGATCCCAATTTCTGCTCCCGAGCCTGTTTATTAAAGTGTATGCTGTTAAGATTCTAACTTGTTATTATTTTTAAAACGTTATTATGTGCTAAAGCTGGCTGCCAGGATAACTGACAGCTTTGCTCTTGCTGCTGCTAGAGAGGCCAGGAAGAATTTCAAGCAAGTAGGAGGAATCAGCTGTTGGAGGAAAACCTGTTCCATGGATAAATGGGGGATTGAGTTCTCCTGAGTCAGCACAGACTTGAGTGAGCGCAGTGCTCATAATTAAGTTTTCATTTGAAAAGTGCATGTGCAATATTTTTTTTAATTATCACTGGCAATATATATATAGTTTCTTTTGCAACTTGGCAGTTTGTTTTACACTGTAATTCTTGTTTCTTCAGACTTTTTAATTACAAGTCCTATCCCATGCTACAAAATGCCACCTTCTTAGACCATCAAATCTTGCAGTTGTTTTGTGCAAATCACATGGCTTATATTTCACTAGAGCAAATGACAGGGTTATCTGTAGTGGGAAACTTTAGTGCTCCACCTCTGTGAATGTAATTCATGACAGGATCTGTGCCACTTGCATGTGTAATCCAAGCTGTGTCTGTAAGGCTAAGTGTTTGTATTGTTTCAGTTGCAGAAGCGTCTTTGCAGCAACATGTATTGGCACATCTCTTATTATGTGGTCTCCCTAAATGTTTTATAGGTTTCCTGAGGGTTGACAACTAGGATGATTTACCAGCAAAACCCATTATCATTTACCTAAGAGATTCTCTTGAAGGGTTGACAGAATGGTGTAGTTTGATTTTGTTGAAAATTCTTGGATGGAGCTTTTAAGTTTACTCCTCTATACTGTGTCCATTACCTTGTAGTCAAGCACGACCAATTCATAAAAGATGTAGGATTACAGATAATCATCTTAGATGTACTAACCTGTCATCATCATGTGCCTCATCTTCCTTAATAACTTAATGCCTTAATAGATGAAAGTCCTAGTCCAGGGAACCTCAAATTAATAATTGGTTCAAATGGGATAGAACAGATAGAAGTGAAAACACGTAAACACTACTAGTCAATTGAGGCTAAATACATATTCCATTCTGACATTCAGTCTGTGATTTGAGACTTGACTGACCACTGAAAAGTGACCTCTGAAGATGGGTAGGGTGGACTGTGTTCAGCTCAAACATTCTTGAGGCAACCTTTCAGAGCCTTTAAAATGACTGTGAATTTTGCTTTGCCACTGTGAAGAGTGGTATAAACCAAGTTTCAAAGTTTTAAGCACAGCTTTAAGGCAGTATCTTAATTTCATTTGTCAGGTCCTCAGTTTTCACCATATGTTTTAAAGGGAGTTTTAATCTAATGGTTTTTAATGGCAAATGTAGATCAGAGAAATCAAAAGATTTTATCTAATCAATAGAGCAGAGAATTGGAAAGATGAGAGAGATGACCTGTAATGTTTGACATATAGCCTTTGCCTGTCTTAAACAGGTTATTAATGATGTTGTTTATTGCCTCTGACTTATGTGGGGTGGATTGCTTTTTAGGGGAGGATTAGATAGACGTGCCAAGGTAAATGTGGTAGTAGTAGTCTTTTTCTGCTTTACTAAGTTAAACAAACTCAGGGTGTGCAGGGTAAAGAACCAAAAACCTGAGTTAGCATGTGCTAGTATCGCAAATGTGTGTATACTAGCAACTTACTAACCAGTTGTTGTTGCATATACAGGTTTCAAAATGTTTTGAAAATAGATTCTTCATACAAAAGTTGTGAGGAAAATAAAACTTGAAAAACTGAAATAGAAGCTATGTTAAGGTTTCAAAGTAAGAGGCTTGTCTCTTAAGACTAAAACTGTTCACGTTATGTCTGCTGTCTTTTCCTTGTGAAGTTAGCAGTGGAATTTTGGTGTTTTCTTCAGTTTATGAAATTGCATCTAAGGTTTTCTGATGTCTTGTGTAATCAAAGTGCACAGAACATCTCGAGTTGGACAAGGTAGGAACGAATTTGTAGGATGAAAGGAATGGTGTTTGAGAATGGCTTCATTTTAATGAACTAATTATTTGCACCTTTTGTTTAAAAATGGAAGCAGACTTATTTTGAGTACAAAATTTATTTAAATTGAATGGAAAGTGTAAGATAGAAATTTATATAGGTAGGAATGTTTGGGTTTTTTCCCCAAGAGAACTGTATCCTTTAAAAATGTTAAAAATTGTTTTTACTTATGTGTTGAGGTAAACACCGTACCCTATTTAGAATCAGAAAATAAAAGCACATTATGTGAAGAAATAGTGATGCAGCTGAATTGCTCTTTCCTGATAATCACTAGAGGAATTTGGAGCTGCTGATTCTGTGGTCAAGATTGAGAAGCTGCAGTGCATAGCACCATGCAGCTTAATGCTATTCTCCCTTAAGTAGGCACTGCAACAGCATTAAAATTACTTTATAAAGTTTCTTATTACACAAATCTTTCTTTTTCTTTCTTATTCCCCAAACTTACTGATGCTTTCCATGTTTGGCAGCCTTTAATTTGCTCCTGTTCTGAACTCTCCTACTCCTTCCATAGGCTGGTTTGCCTTTTTCATCTGCTTGGGAAACGGAAGGCAGCTCTGACTCCTTCAGAAAAACCTCCTGGCTACTAATGCTGGTGAGGAAGAGGAGAGAAGCTGAAATGTAACTCCTACTTCAGCTTTCAGGCAGGAAAGCAGAGATTTCTTTCTTGCTCTGTGGAAGTAGGTTACTAATATCAAAGTCACTTAATACTTTTCTTTCCATTTACGAGTGGAAGGGTTTTTTGGTTTTGTTTCATTTTCCTGGAGTATTTATTATCATCCGGCTATCTTGGTGACAGATGCGTGGAGAAAATGCCAGTAGTTTATTCAGCAGAGCAGCAGGTGCCTCACTGACAGGAGTGACATCGCTTTGCATAGCTGTCTGCGTGCTTACAGCTTCCATACTCTGCACTGGACAGTCTTGGTATTGAAGGGAGGGCTCGCTGTGGTCATTGCTGATCAGGTTCAAAAGCTGCTTCTTTTATAGGTTTTCTCCTTTTATTTTTCATTATGTCCTACTTTACATTCATACTGGGAAAACAGAGTTAAGATGATGGAAACTAGAGGACAAATGGCAGACTAGGCTAGAGCACCTTTGACAAAAGTGCAGTGCTTTCAGTTGCAGAAGATAACACCGCATTGGTACCAGGTACTCCAGAAACACTTGTTCTGGGCTGCTACAAGGTTTCTTAGCATTCAAAATTTCAAGAAAAGAAAGTCAGTACCTGTCCATCACCTGTTCCCAAGTAGAAAATTCTTAGAGAACAGAGGTTTCTAAAAACAGATCTGCTGTGCAAAACATTCAGAAAATCCTAACATACACGTTAGGTGGGAGGATGGAGAAAGTAGATTGCAAACCTAAATCTGCTAGAAATCCGTTCGCACTCTGGAATCTGGAGGTTAGGGGGATTCTTTTGGCTAGGGATGGGGGGGGCATTTTTTTCAGTGAGTACAGTATATGCTAATTTTTATTTTGTTTTTATTTTTATTTGTTAGGAAGCAGTATGTGCCAACAAACCTGAAACAGACTCCCAGGTCTGCTAGGTATGGCTAAAAAATAGCTTTGTCTTGTGAAGTCACTGTCTAGTCAACAGAATTTGATGAAACTAATTTTTAAAATTGGGAAGTTTTTTGCCTGAAATTATTTGATGCTTGAGAGAACAGCCGTAAGATTGTCTTCAATTTCTTTGACTGAGGAAAAAAAAGGAATGCAGTTTTGATAGTTAATTTAAATTAACTTTTGAGTCTGAATGAAGGTGTTGTGGGTTTGTTTTGGTTTGTTTGTTTTTTTCTTTCACAGAGTGAACTGCACTCATATCCAGAAGTGGAAATTACTGGTATTTTTTTTAACTTTAGATCTGCTACTTTTACCACATGAAGTTTTTATGATATGTTTTAGGGGACAGGCCTTGGTGATGCTGCACATGATTGATGATGATTCCTATGGTGGTATAACAATGCTCAGGACGCAAATTGAGCCAAAATATTTATTTTCTTAAGATCTTAATCACAGAAGTTCTTAAGGTTTTCATTTACAGTTGCTGGTTAATTTTCTTGTGTGATAGGCTATTGTAGCCCTCTAATTTGAGTAAGTTTTTGTTTAATTTCTGTTGGTATTGTGGTGGTTCAGCTTTCCCCAATTACAGCATTCTTTAGCAGAAGAATCCTACTTCAATCTTCAGTATGATTTTCAATTAGAATAACTTTTTTTCTCTCCAGAATTATGTGGATTTTTACATTACCTATTTAAAAGAGGTTTTGAAGATCTTGACAGTCATTTTCATCGTAAGGTAAAAGTGAGGACCGATAGCTGACAGATACAAAATGACATTAGGAACGCTGCTGTCTGGCTGTCATGCTAGGGTATCACTGGAGTTGGTGTTACAAGAGGTCTGTTTTCCTCCATAATAATGATCAAATAGCAACATCCATGAACAGTGCGCAATTCTATGAACAATCCATTGCAGGTTTTGTACTGTTCTCCGTCATCAGTCACAGAGGTGTGATGTGCGGGTGTGGGGGTTTTGTTTGGTTTTTTGTTTTGTTTTGTTTTTTGGTTAAATTTTGCACCTGATTTCTGTCCTGCTTAATAAATCTGCCATCTCTGGTAATTTTCCCAGAATGATAAAACTGGCTCTAGTGGGCTTGATTGATCTCAGTTGCCTTCCCTGTGGCTTCTAGACATCACTCAAACCAACAGCTTGATTTGTTAACTTGCACCAGCCTCAAAATAATTCCAGTTCTGATGAAAAACAGTATTACTGTTACTTTTGGGTAGTTAGATGCTGTGTCAGTGCTGAGGAATACCAGAAGGCCATCATGTAACTAAGTGGGCAAAAAACGCAGTAGATGAATGTCAGCATAGGTAAACATAGGTTTTTAAACATACGTTTTTTCCAGTAAGGAAAAAATTATACTAAACCATGCTTGTATGATACTAAACTTGGAACTGAGAGTTGCAACTTGGCAAAGAGGCCTTGTGGTTGCCATTTTCAGTTTTCCAGAATCGTTGTCTGCAATGTGGAGCAACAGCAGCCAAAAAAACCCCAGAAAATCATGGGCAGTGCCTTTTGCCGTGATCAGCAAAAAATACCGAGGACAAGAAAAAGGTGTTGTTTTGTTGGTACTAAAACACTGGTGTGCCCACCACATTTTGAGCACTGGGCTTAGTTTTTGTGTCAACATCATAAGAAGGTACAGTTAGTAACCTCAGTTTAAGGAAGGTACAGAGAAGGGCAGCCCTCAGTCCAAAGGGATGGTATCGCTGCCTTGTGTGGAGTTGTGTCATTTAAAAGGCTTGATTTAGCAGATGAGAGGCTGAGAGGGTCAATATGATGAAGGTTTACAAAATCCTGAAGTTGATGGGTAAGGTGAACACAGAACTCTTGTTGACAGAAACCCTGCAGTACCAGAATTACAGGACACTTGATGAAACTGGTTGGGAATCAGTCTAAGACAGATTAAAGGGGGTATTTGTTTACATAGCAGGTAGTGAATTTATGCAACTTGCAGCCAGAGGGTGTTTTGAAAACAGGCCATGTAGGCAGGTTCAGAACAGGGTTAGGAGAGTTCATGGTCAGCAGGTAGAGTGGGAGGGGAGTGGACTCCAGAACATGGTTTATGGGTTCTGTCTAAATAGCACCTTTTCTTCTCTGTTGGTGATGACTTCTGGACTAGATGAACCATAGGCCTGGCTCAGATGGGAATTTCTTATATTCCTGAGCTCTCAGGATTATTGGGATCTTTTTGTCGTTCACTCAAAATTATATTCTCTTTCACAGCAGGGTTAGATGGGAGGTACGAAGCTTCTCTTTTTTTTTTTTTTTCCACGTTCAGTGGGCTGTACCTGCAAGGAGACTCTTGATCTACTTGCTTAAATTGATCAGTACTGCAAGCTGAGATGGCTATTGCTTCATAGTAAGCTGGAAAAAATTTCCCTCTTTCTAGCCAGGAAAAAAATACTGGGAAGTCCATCTGGGAATGTGATTCATCTGGGTCACACTCATAATTTTCCTTTCAGATTACAAGGAGAGGTTCAGGATAATGCTCAGCTACTAGCGATAAGATTTTATTTAGACTTAGCTGCCTTCACTTTGTGGTGGTAAGCAGGTACACTGCTGTTTATGCAGCAAGACTCCAAACACGCTTTTGATCACTTCATTGGTGTGACATAGTCTTTGGTATTTGGTTATGTTTCAGTGTGCTTTGAGAAATGCAAATTCTTCATCCCTTGCCACATTTCAAAGGTGCCAACACTGTATATTGATGTAAATAAGTGGGTGGACCTTGCTTGTGAGAATAAAACCCACAGCTACCAGGCATTGAATTATAATCTGAAGAATGCAACTAGTTATTTTGTTAGATTCTAGGATAATATATTACACTGTTTTCAAGTAAGTGTGTTTTGTTAAAATCCTTACAAAGTTAACTTCAGCATAGCAGTGGCTTGTAGGGTGGTAACCACTTGTAACTGGAAGACAGTGAGCCTAGTGCTCTTAGTGGTTTTCTTTGTTATATTTTTAGAATTAATTTGGGTGGAATTCATCTAAAGGACAGATTAATAAAGAGAACTTAGAGTTTTTGCATAATTTTAAGACTGGAAAAACTGCAAGTCTGGAAAAAGCAATTTGAACAAATGCTAAAAATGGCATAATATGAAAAATAGAAAAAAAGGTCAGGGCATTCCTTTCAACAGTGGTGTTCTTTTGTTTTATTTTTAACTTGGGTTTCTTACAACAAATAATTAAGTGTCCCATTTTTAATGTAATGTTCTACAACTTATTTAATCCTGTAGGAAAACTTCATTAATGAAAAGAGCTAAGTTATATCTAAATCTGGACACAGTTGAGCTTCATCTTAGTCTAGTGTCAAGTGCTCTACAATCTGTCACCAAGAAGGCCATGCTGGCAATAGTTATTATTCATGTGGATATATCCATCTGAATTTTTCTTGCTGGGGCATAGTTGTTTTGGGAGAACGCGGAGTATGAGTCCTGTGAGAGCTTGTCCTGTTTTCTTCTTGCCTTCCCTGTCCCCTCTTTCTCTTTCCAGAAATCTGCAGTGAAATTTAATAGCTCAAAGTTTAAATTAATCCTAAATTATATGAAAGTCTTTCCTTGAAAGAGACCATAAATCTCAGCAATACACTTGTGCTTCTTAGAATACAGAAAAAGAGCCTTTGTTTGGGGGAGGAGAGGGGGATTGAGTTGATTTTATTTTTTTTTTTTTAATGGAAGGCCGCAATATAAAGCTCCTTAGGTTGCTTTGCTGGTCCACTGGTAGCTCTACCACTCCTTGAAATACTTTAATGCTCCGGTTCGGTCTGCACAGAGACGGGGTCCTGGTGACAACTGGCCAACCTCCGAGGTAACGTGGAGCCCACCTCCGCAGCACAGGGAGGTGTGCAGAGGCTCACCTGATCTTGCATATTGCGTACAAGTACTCAGGGATAAGTGTCAACATCTTTTGATCAAGGGGAGCTGAAAGTACGTGTCTGAATATGCTGAGAGAGATTTAACAAACGCAGAGTAAGAAGAGGTGCAAGATGCTGAGATTCTATCTGGCTAAGTAAAGCTGTAAACTGCGTACCAGCAGTGGCAAATTTAGAGCTCTCAGTATCCATTCAAGTGGCTTTGCTACTTAAAGCATAGGTATTACTCTTCTGTGGATGGATACTTACAGATAATGTTAAAGGCTGATCACTACTGAAGGAAGATAGCTAGAGCTCACAGCCTAGAAGACTGTAGCAACTTTGTTTAGCTTCTCTGTTTCTATGGAAGTTGGTTTTTTCCAGCTCTATTTGTAGAGCAGGAACTGAAATCCAATCCAACTTCCTATTATATACGTATTCCTATTGGCAACTGGATCATAAAATCATAGAATGGTTTGGGCTGAAAGGGACCTTTAAAGGCCATCTAGTGCAAGCCCCCTGCAATGGGCAGGGACATCTTCAGCTAGATCAGGTGGCTCAGAGCCCTGTCCAGCCTGACCTTGAATGTTTCCTGGGATGGGGCATCTACCACCTCTGGGCAACCTGTGTCAGTGCTCCACCACCCTCATTGTGAAAAATGTCTTCCTTATATCTAGTCTAAATCTACTCTCTTTTAGTTTAAAACCATCCCCCCTTGTCCTATTGCAACAGGCCCTGATAAAAAGTTTGTCCCTGTCTTTCTTATAAGCCCTCTTTAAGTACTAGAAGGCCGCAATCAGGTCTCTCCAGAGCCTTCTCTTCTCCAGGCTGAACAACCCAACTCTCTCAGCCTTTCCTCACAAGAGAGCTGCTCCAGCCCTCGGATCATTTTTGTGGCCTCCTCTGGACTTGATTCCACGGGTCCATGTCTTTCCTGTGCTGAGGCCCCAGAGCAGGACGCAGCACTGCAGGTGGGGTCTCACCAGAGCAGAGGGGCAGAATCCTTTCCCTCGACCTGCTGCCCACGCTGCTTTTGATGCAGCCCAACATATTGTTTGCTTTCTGGGCTGTGAGTGCACATCATGGCTCATGTCCAGCTTTTCATCCACCAGTGCCCCCAAGCCCTTCTTGGCAGGGCTGCTCTAAATCCCTTCATCCCCCAGCCTGTATTGATACCAGGGATTGCCCCAACCCAGGTGCAGGACCTTGCACTTGGCCTTGTTGAACCTCATGAGGTTCACCTGGGCCCACCCCTCGAGCCTGTCCAGGTCCCTCTGGATGGCATCCTGTCTTTCTGGTGTTTCCACCACACTACTCAGTGTGGTGGTGTCAGCAAACTTGCTGAGGGTGCACCTGATCCCACTGTCTGTGTCATTGATGAAGGTATTAAACAGTACCGGGTCCAATACGAGCCCCTGAGGGACACCACTTGTCACTGATCTCCATCTGGGCATTGAGACATTGACCACTACCCTCTGGATGCAACCATCCAGTAAACTCCTCATGCACCAAAAAGTCCACCCATCAAATCCATCTCTCTCCAATTTAAAGCTTTGCTTGGTTATTTAGCTTGGAGAGGTTGGAGAAAGCTGTCTGAAATACTCTTCTGTAATAATGAGGTAACCGAGTGTAACGTAGCATGTCGGGAAGACTTCTTGGTCCTGCAAGCAGCTAGAGGCATAGGAGAGGCGGTGAAAAACATGCAGCCCCAAACTAGCCAGAAAGAGGAGAGACAGATCTACCATCCCCAGCTGCTGCTGCAGGCTGAAGTATGTTACCACAAACAGAAAAGGTGCAGCTTGGTTGTATCAAATGTAGAAGGAGCCTATTGGAAAGGGAGAAAACCATCTGATAAACTGTCAAATAAGCTGTATCCTGAGTTCTGGCTAGTGCGGGAATGGCAGCCTATCTGTTGCATTTGGGGTTAGAATGGAGGAATTATTTTGATAAAAAGATGAAGTGCTGAAGGCTACCATTGTCTGTCTGCTTCCTGTCCTCTCCCTGTTGCAGGTTACTGGTGCTGCAGAACGTCAAACAGTGTGGTATTCCCATGGCAGCCTCGCTAATCCAGCTGCCGCAGTTCAGAGTGACCGTAGCCTGGTCACATGCAGAGATTACTGGAGCTGCTAGCTAAAGTCTTGCTGTTGATATTTTGTGCAGTCAAGTTCTCACCTCTGAAGCTCTGCAAGCAGAAAATTCCTTCTGTCTCTCTTCGGGAAATATGTGAAGTATCTACATAATCTCTTCAGCCTCTCTGTTCCCACAAATCACAAGGTGCTTTGATGGGCATGATTGTCCTTTCCTGGGTGTTCTGCAATAGCACATTCATTATGAGAAGGCTGAGATCTTGTGTATAGTTTCAAAGTTAACTTTAACACCTCCTTGGAAGTGAACTCAAACTGTGAGATTTTGTGGCTTTTTATATTTAGCTCAAATTGTCTGCTATAATTGGCATTTAGACTACTTATAGAAGGGTAGTTGGCTCCCCCTGAAACACGCTTGTGTTTTTGCTACTTAAAAACATGCAGCTGTTTTTTGGCATCTCAAAATCTGCTTTGCAGGGTAAGATTTAGTGGCGTAACTCTTCAATTTGTTTCCTTTTTTTCCTTACTTGAGTAAGAATGAGATCAGGCTCCCCCTGCACTTCTTGCTCAGCTACATGATGATGCCCCCCCCCTCCCCCGGTGGTGCAGAGCCCGGCTCCTGGCTGTGGTTCCCCAGGAGCAGCCAGCAGCGAAAGCCCGAGGTGCTGGTTTCCATCGAAGCTCTGAAAGGGACACACACAGCTGGGAAGAAGCACTGCTCAGGGAAGTTAAGACACATGGGTGTCAGGTGCTTATTTGGTGTCAGTCTTATTTCATGCTTTGTTCTGTAGTGACATGATCTCATTGTTTCTTCTTAGTATAACTTAGAGTTCTTCATGCAAATGTTTGCATGTCTGGTAACTAGAAAAACTGCAGAATAATGATCATATTAGTGACATGCATGATGCTCTTGCTTGTTCTTTATTATGTGTGGTTACTATAAATACCTTGCTGTACGTGAAACAGAACTAACACTATCTTTTCACTTTTTTAAAAAAAATCTCCCTCATTTGGTGATCATGCACTGTATTAGAAAACTTGATGCTACAGGTTTCTAATATTAATGTAATTCTTCCTTTGGAAGAACTATCTGGCTTAGTTATGCTCTGTTCATATGATCTTTGTTCAGTTGTAGTGTAGAAATAATTGTTAGTGCATACCAAAACATATAGGAGGTGCAGCAAGGTTTCTGAATTTGATTTGCTACAGCTGCTGTGCAGCGGTTAATATGTCGGGATGTTCACCAGCTGCCGAGGCGTGCACATCGGCACATGCGCACACGCACCCCGGTCGAACTTGGTATTGTGGCCTGGGGCTTAGTGCTTGTCTTGTGGTTTGAGCTATCTGCTTTTTCCAAAAGAAAGGTATACATGAAATGATGGAAGAAAAATGTGAAGCAGAGGACTTGTTAGAGGTGGTGTTCTGCACTGTGAATAGAACGTGTTTAGTAATGGCCTTTCAAATTTATAATCAGTATTTTTCACAAACAGTAATATAATTAAAAACTAAGTAATCCACTACAATATTTTTGACTTCCCACCACCCAACTGATAAGTTTAAAAATAAAGTAGCTGCTGCACAAGGAGCTGCACGTTGTGGAGCAGGGAGTACAGTTAGTTTCCCGAGCTGGAAAGGGGCCAGATCCACAGAAGGTGAAGAGGGGCTGGTGGGGCCTCTCTGCTGTAACTTAATCCAAAGAACAGATAAATTCCTTTCAAAGTCAAAGCAAGTAATGAGTTCCATCCTGGTATACCAGTGTTATACCAATTTATAAGTGGCTGCTGTTTTCATGTCTTTAGAGCTTGTAAGGTAGAGGGGCTTTTTTTTTTTTTTTTTTTTTTTTTTTAATGTGTGTAGACACTAGATTATTTTTTTGTATTTTATTTTATGTTGAAATATTTGGGTATTAACATTTTATTTGATCTTCACAGAAACAATCACCACCAACTGCAGGGAATGGTTTAAAATTCTAGGAAGGCCAAATGCTGCTTGTTAACATAGTTTGATTTTAGCATCATGTATACCAGGCCCTCTTTAAGGCTTTCTTTTCTGATAAAGGTTAAAATCACTGAAAGTAAAAGTCAAGTTATCTTCTCACAAGAGACCTGAGCCTCTATAAAAGTTAAAATAAAATCAAGTTAAAATAAAACTATATGGAGTAATTAAAATCAACAAAACTACTAGAAACATTGTTTTCAAGTGAGTTGCCAACTCAGTTGCTAGCAGCAGCTTATTTTGTTAGGTGGTAGCTGAGATACCATTTGGCAACTACAGGTAATTTTCGGGTACGTGGGAAAAAATTATCGATTCTGTTGACTTCAGGTAGGTTTACGAAGAGAGAATTGATATTTTTTATGATATGTCTGAAGTCCCAGCTGCAAGTTCTGTGTGGGTCTTCTGCAGACATACAGAAGATTATAGCGGTGGGTTTGTAACCATGTCTGTTTTCCCCTTTGGGGGAAACCTAGCTTCTTGCCTCATTTAGCTTCTTCTAGATACTGATGTAGTACAGGTTGCAGAGTTATATTTGAATGCTGTTTTGTGGCAGATGGAGGCAAAAGGTAAGCTTGCTCAAAGGACTTAATATATCTTGAAGCACTGTTCATCACACAAAGACTGTCCTTCAACTGTTAAGTGATATTAGTGTTTCTGTTTTATCTCTCAAAAGGTTAGCCTGTAAGCTGCTTCAGGACAAGAGTGATGAGAGCTTTGAAAGCTTCTGGATCATCTGTTTTGAGTGCATTATTTTCTGATGATTGATAAATCTGTGCACATAATTTTTACCTGTGGTTGGTACTGACATGGAAGATGGCACGTGCTGTAGACATTTGGAGAAAATGCTGAAATAAATCTTGCTTTATGCTAACCTATATCAACAGAGTGCTTGGATACGTTGAGTTTTGTGTGTATATGTGTATACTTATATGTATCAGTCTGTGTGCGTGTACCTATGTGTGTATAGAGAGAGGGGGAGAGAGACAAAACCTGTTTTGTGGCACGTGAAGGCAGAAAGTCGTCTGGCTGACATAAAAACACGTGTATAAATGATTGCAATAAGAAGATTGCTTGGGTGGTGTTATGGGTGCTCTGTGCGGTAGTGCACTCTGTAGAGTGAAGCATGGCTTTTTCCTCCTGCCGACTGGCAGCAGTAAGCTTTCTAGTTGCTGTACCCTTTAAAGTACTCTGTCTGCTCAGACTGCAGACTGAAGTTGAATTTGCATAATATTGCAGGAAATGCAGTGTTTTAAAACTACTGTTGTTGTTTTGTCCTTCATTCAGGCACAACATGTTTTGATTTGTATGGAGAATATTTAAAAGAGTGGATGCTTTAGAAATATAAACAATTGGCAAAGGAAAATGCGTTTCTTTTCTATTACTATTTGATATTATGCTCGTCTGTGGCATCTAAGTAAAGGGTTCTTGTTTACATATTACAGAATATGGGTTATAATTTTATAAACATGTTGTTTATAAACCAAACACATTGGTTTCCTAAATAAAAGACAGACAAGTGACATTGGCTTATAGAAATACTTGCACTAAGACAGCCATTGAAGTCAAAAGAAGCAGCTGGTATAGAAGGATGCGAGCGGGAGGAGGCTGTGCTTTACGGACTGCCCTTCCCAGAGCTCAGGTACCCAGAACTCTCTTTATGCTCAAATCTGTTCGTTACTACTAATGACTTTTGCTTACTACATTTAGCGTTTGTTGTAAATGGAGGTTGCAGCATTGTCTTCCTGTAACTGAATCTGATCTGTAAACCCTTAAGTGAAGGGGAAAGTCTTCTTTAAAGCTTTCAAAGCAAAATGTCAGTAGACGTCTGTGTTCTTCCCTGGTTTAATGACTACATCAAAATTGCAAATACGGGATTGTTCCAAAACCCTATGCTCCTTTCTTACAATAATTTTGTGATCTCACTTGCAATGAGGCATGGCTTTGTTTAGTGAAGTGGGTTAATATTTTCTATATTTCTTATATATAGTATAACTGAAGTGGTCGGTTCAACATTTAAAATATACAGCTGTGAAATCTTACACATGTCTGAATGTATTATTTTTGTTATCATAAGATTGCTGTCACTGAAAGAACAGTGCAGAAAAATGTGGTTGTTTATTCCTCTCTTGAATGTTGAAGCTGAGAAATAAAATAACAGGAGCAAGGAGGCATCTGAACACAGGAAAGGAAATAAGAGTATGGAAGCATGTGTGGACATATTAGGTCCATCTGGAAGACACTTGATGAATAAAAATAGTAGCAAAGGGGGGTTTTGTGGGATTTTTTAATAAGAAGCTGTGTTTACAGTTATGCAAAGATTGTGCTATCAAAAATCTGATTGTCTAAGATGAGCTAGCTTTGAAATAAACATTATTTTGTGCCCTATAAGACAATTTAGAGTATTTTAGCTCAGTTGCTTATTCTTTTTGAAAATGTGTATTACAAGAAGATTTTCACTTTAAAAGTCATGTGAATGTCTGTATTGTCTATATTTTGGATGGTAAAATCGCAGAACATCTAATTTGCTCATATTTTTTACAACTTTCTGTGCTTAAGGCTGAGATTTGCCGTGCTTGTTACCAGTCCCCTCCAGTTGAAATTCATCGAAAAGCTTTATCTGAAAGAATTTAACCATCCTGTAGGAGATGAGAACACTATTCCTTTTTCATCCTTTCCAACCAATACTTCGGACATCTCTGATGTTTTGCAGATTTCAAAGTGACCTTGAAATCTGGAAGGAAGTAATCACTACATTTTGGGTGTTGTATTTGTTTAAAAGCCATGCTTTGTTATGTCAATACTCTTAAGTAACTGAAAAATGCCAGGTTGCATTTACAGTAGAACTTGCTACACCTTTCAGTTGTTATTTCTAAAAGCTGTGGTTTCCACTTCGTGTGCTTCCACAGACTCATGCATCTTTTACTAGCAACTAGGACTTCTAGCTAGAAGAGAATCACACACAAAAAAAAGAAAATGTAAAGATTGTTTTACTTTGCTAAATACCAGGACTCTGACTTAAAGAAATAAAAGGTCCCTGTGTTTGTGTTTCATCGTATTGTCTCTGTAGAACAAGGTGCCTAGAGATGCTTCAGAAACTCTGACTTATAATTGTCATGATTCTTAATTAAAATTAAACATTGCATTAAGCATTATGCATAGTTGGTAACTAGAAATTAAGTAAGTTTGAAAATTTGGAAGGAATGTTTTCAGAGAGAGATGAATATGCAGTCATTCTCTAGAGACTGGAGAAAACGTAATAGAAAACAGTCATTACCAGTACAGGCTGTATTAATCTGTAGAAATTAAGTGTTCTTTGGTTTTTTTCTTCTTCCAAGATATTTCATATTTCTAAGAGTCTTTGGAATTTGAACTGAGAATCATAAATTGTATCTGACAATATGGAGGTTTGGGGGTGGGTGGGTGGTTTTGGTTTTTTTAACTGAGGCAGGAGCTGTCCTGGTTTTGGAGATTGATTTTTAAATGTTCCCCGGTAATGCAATTGAACTTTTTTGCATGTAGTAAGTAGAAAACTCATATTGCAAAAAAGTGTGATAAGACATATACCTTCTGATAAAATTCTAAACTGCAAGATTTTCGATACGACGGTGTAGTTACACAGTTATTTTCTTTTGTTCCTTATGTGATTTAAAATGATGAAAACATTTTAATAATATGAAAAATCTATTGTTATTGCAAAACAGATGGACAAAATAATGTGGACTGAGATCTCTGGTTGCTGTGTTGTGTATGAGGGTTTTTTCCCCTAAAGGCCATGAAAATTGAAGTTTTAGAACAAAAATACTGGCTTTATCTTAGTTAAAGCCTTCAGTTA
This sequence comes from Podiceps cristatus, assembly GCA_000699545.1. Taxonomy (NCBI): domain Eukaryota; kingdom Metazoa; phylum Chordata; class Aves; order Podicipediformes; family Podicipedidae; genus Podiceps; species Podiceps cristatus. Next base: position 52,220 of record KL262101.1, on the reverse strand, counting down.
AGAGGTCTGGACCTAAATATAGAGTATTTTTGGCTCTAGCATGAAGATAGAGATGGAAAGTAGAAGTCAAGATACTTTCTGGCATTCTTCATACTTTCTCCTTACTGTAGGCAAGGACATTCAGAGTCCCTACCACTGGACCTGCAGGGAGTTTCCAAACATATACAACAACATAAAAAACAACTGCAGTATCCTGTTGGGTAAGGTGAGAGGGATACAGGGAGAATTTTGTATAGATAACTTCTGAAAGCAGAAAAGATTTTTAAAGGGACTGTGCTGTAAAACTTCTTTACTGTGGAGCATTGGCTTTGGAAGTAACTTACTACTAGCTATCATCAGTGGCATCGCTGCTTGGTTGCAGTCTTGCTGTGGTTTGCGTTACCCTTACAACAAAGATCAGAGTGATGAGAACTTTCTTGAAAATTGCACTGTTGCTTGTTGCAACCACTGATGGTGGGGTTTTGTTAATCATTTTATTGCATTATTTCCTTCTGCTTTTCAAGCTGCCTTCTCCCATCTCAGGCATACATTTGATCTGCAGTTGCTCCTTGAAGTATAATGCAGGCTTCTGTTTAAGTTATATCTATACGGCTGAATGGAACATTACCCTCCTTGTTTGACCTCCCACAAGTGATACACAATCCATTAAATCTCATGTAATATTTAAGAATTTAATACATTCTTTGCATAACATAACAGTAATAGTACTGACAAAACATTGCTCCAAGCAAAACTGCTTGTACAAACAGATGATCTGTGAGCAGTAGAACTAATGAAGCCCTGTTTCCTATAGATTTGGCTTACATATATTAAGTGGCCCTTTTGTGCCCACAGTACACCCTCTGCCACTTTTCCTCCGCAGTGTCTGGCAGAGGGTGCTGGGGCTGTGGAGGTGAGGGGGCTGGTGGGGTGCTGACCAGCCAGCTCTCCACTCTCTGTGGAACAGGCAGGTTAAAACTGCGCCTCAGAAAAGGAAGCCTTTACTCAGCCATGGGTTTTTACAAAACCTACAGCAGCTTAGTGTATCTGAAATTTTGACTTTGCCAAAATTAAACTGAATTTTACATCCTGATTAGAAGGTCTCCTCTCTGTTCTACCAATTACATAAGCTCCATTTCTTCAGGAAACCAGACCAAAGAAACCAGTGCAAGCTGAAGTTTCTTGAGTATGACACGACGCATTTTGTCTTCTTGGTGACCATATTACTTGTGCTGTCCATACCCTCCTTTCCTTTCCCGTTACTTTGTAGTCTTTGGGTTTTGTGCTGACGGTATTTCCACTTTGCAACAGATGAACATTTTTGCCCCTTGGCTGGCTTACATTTACCTGCCAGTTGGGCAATCCACTGGGCAGACACTCTGAAGGAAAAGAAAATATGTGCCTAGAATAGTTATTTTTAGGGTATTTTAGCTAATGACTTTTCTGTGGTATGGCTGAACTATAACATAGACTTCAGTAGTGGGATACACAGTTGTTAGAAGACCTGATGGTGAAAGGAAGCACAAGGTGTAATGTCCAGCTCAGTAATTTATCTTGAGGACCTTTACTTCTGTATGCCAAAGTTCATCCTTTTTCCTAATCCTGCTTGCTTCTCCTTCCGTTTTAGTTTTTGAACTGCTAAATGCCAAAAGTATGCCTAGTTTTGGACATTAAGGAAGCTATGCTCCATCATCAACACTAATTTAAGCAGTACTATAGTCGGTAAGACTAGCAGTTTCAATAAGCACGTCAGATACTATTTTGTCAAACCATTTCTAAAACTTATTGGTGCTTAATTAGCATAAGATTAAACTTCATGTTTCAGGAAGAGACCTTGTTCTGTGTAATGTGTGTTTTGAGTAACTTTTTGAATTAAGTTGATATTAAAGAATGAGTAATATAATTTATTTTGAGGAGAGGTTTAAATTTAGCATCGGTTACTTTTGTAATCACTGGGACTATCAGCAGACCAAGATAGGTAAAAATACCTCTCTTGGTTAAGACAACTGGGTGGCCAATATTGCAAGTTCGTGTCATAGGTTATGAGAATATGGAGAATTTTGCATTTTATGAGATTATGTAGTGCAGTCATACAGTCTAGTAAGGCTGAATTTTTCTATATTTTGTCAAGGTTAATGTTTAGTGGATGTTTTAAATCATTGATTGACCAAGGTATCTTAATGAGATGTAATACCACGTACAGATCCTTTCGTGTGCATGCTAAGCATTTAATCTGTATTACTATATGTTTTTAATTTTCAATTGGCTTACAGCTTCTAAAGTACCCTTAATACTAGATTTGAAAAACTGATGGAAGATTTATTTGTCACAATAGTACAGTATCTATCATCTGGTGAGATTCTTACTGGTACTGTTGTGAACAACTTTCATTATATGGGAAAATTTCCACTTGGCATATTTTTTAAAAAGAATTTAAGTAAGAATTATTGAATTAAAATGTCTGACTGCAAATTCTGAGATGAGGAAAAACTTTTACCAACTCTGACATTTTCTCCTGCAATTACATAGTTTCATAATGCTAGATTGGTGTTAAAATTATATCAGATAATTAACATGACAGTTGATTAGTTTCCCATTTGAAATCATGGCAACTGAGCAAGTGAAGATTAGTCTATTTAAGCTGTTAGTAACTTTAAAATACAATATTGGCAGTCATTCAGGCTTTTAGGATTTCACAGAATGAAAGTCTAAAGAAGCAGCAGGAAAAGACTTGGTTTGTCTGATTGGTCTTTATAATTTTGATTTAATTCACAGCTGTACCCAAATAGGGCTCCCCCCTCCACGAGAGCCTGCCAGGTGCTGCTTCCTCTGTCCATATATTTCAAACTTGAGATAGCTCCATAGTTTTGAATCAGAATTACATTTCCATTGTGCCCTTTCATCACCCTGTATTCACTATTTTCTTGTTACTATGGTTTCTGGAAATATATTGAATGACAGTTATTTTGAAACCTTAATCTATATACAAACAAGTATTTCAGTGTTTAAATGGTACAATGAATAGTTTAGCCATGAACTACCTCAGATCTCATTAAAGTGCTGAGCATTGTTTTTGAGATTAATCCAATCGCAGTCCAGAGTAGAAGGGTAGAGCTCTTGCTCTACCAGTAAAGGCTTAGTTTGTTATGTTGGAATTTTGTTTCTTTTTCCAGCTAAAAATTCCATTTGCATGTAGAGCTTACTTAATTTTATAAATCTGGTTTAATGTGGAATAATGCTTGGCAATATAGTCACAAAATTCTCAAATGTTGCTATTTTCTTAAGGATTGCCTCCACCCTAATGCATATGCATTCTCGTAGTTGAAGACCATATAGTAAGAAACTAATATTTCCCACATAGAGCATATTCTTCTTCTGTTTATAGGCAGTGTTCAGGGAATGAAGCATTTTTTTCAGTTCTTTTTATTCTCATCAATGTATGGCTGGTCCAACATTTTATTTATAGCACCTTGTCCAGATGCTGCCCTGCATCTGTCGTCATGTGGGCACTGTCAAGATACTTCCCACCCTGCTGTCCAGCCCCTGGCACAGTCTGAACTCTCCTGTCAGGTAGCAGTTCTCGTCTCTCAGTCAAGACACTGAGCTACAGGAAGATTAAGGTGCAAACCTGATTCCCTAGATGTTATAGTGACTGTCAAAGGATTCTGAACATCAGGTTTGAAGTGCTGGGAAGAGGAAAATGTCATATGACTCCACCTACAGAAGTTTTGCCGTTTATGGAAGAGAGGGAGAAGGTAAAAAAGTCAGGTCTAATGAGGGCAAATGACTAGAAACTCGAAATCGTGAATGTATGTGGATGTGTATGAAGATACATTCTTACTGAAACAGATTTATGTCAAATGTGGTAGACTTGTAAGATTTCATTATTTTCTTGGTCTACGAAGGAGAAAACAATGGGTCAAAGCAGTTAATGTAATTCATTTGATGTGAGGCTGGTGGTGGTGGTATCTTGGTAAAAAGCTAAATCTGTCATTAAATAATTGTTTTCTAGTCCATCTTTGAGTTGTAACAAACTTTACTGTTGCTCTTTGCCTTTTACCAAAGGCTTTCTCCTTTTCCTTTACTAAAGCACTACCTCTATTTTGTTTTCAACTGTTATTACTGCTGTACGGTACAGTTTTCGTATTGAGGCGTAACAGTGTCAAAATAATGGATGCTTTGCTTCTACCTTGGCTTTCCAAACTTATTGTTACAATTTTGTCATGATACTCTGTTTGTTCTTATTCCCTGCTCTGTTTTCTTGGCGTATTTTTCAGAATGTGCTTTTCAGCATCTCCTTATTATCCTTTTTTTTAAGATATTTTAATGTGCTGTTGTTGGGAATTGAGGAAGTGTTTCATTCAAAATCACCGCAGAACTTCCTTCCCATGCTGCTGCCAGAAGTGCTGCAGACTAGCTACTTAATTTGCACTGGCAAAATTTCAAAGGGAAGGTCAGCTGGCCAGGTTATCCCCCTGCGGGGCTTCTGTATGTCTTCCCTTTCAATGCCATTTTTCTTCTGTCTGTTCTGCTTTTTCCCCTTACTTGTCCATTGGGAGGAAAATGGCTCTAGCTAAGCTGAATGGTGCGAATCCTTGCTTTAAGGTGGAACTCTCACAATTTTGCGTGTATCACAAGAAAAGTTTCAAGGTAGTTAAGACTATTTATGCAGGGCTTTTTAACATGCTGTCAGAGAAAAGTATCTGGCAGAAAATGAACATTATAAAGTCGGGTCAGAAAAGCACAGGAGGAAGTGGCAATGTTTGGCCGCAGGAATGGGGAACCAGACCGCAATGCCAGAAAGGGATGTGAAATTCAAATTCACAGAAGGATAATGAAAATTCAGCATCTGAGATCCGTTCTGATTATGTGGTAGCTACACTGGGTGTTATGTGTTGCTGAGCTCCACTGCTGAGGTAATTTAGTTGATATAATATGAGCACAGCTTCAGTGCATTCAAGTTTGGTCAAATTTAATTGTGTATGTTTAAATTGCTAACAAGCTGAGGATGTGTGAGTGCATCTAAAGGCACACAGGTCATCTGCTTCCCCATAGGGAGAGCAGCTGTAATGATTCCCAGCAATGGTGAGTTTTATTGAATTCCAGACTACCATAGAAGTAATTAAAAAAAATTGCTAAGAAAACTCCTTTGAGAAACCAATTGCATAATGAAGTTGTGTTTCTTGATTCCCCTTAATAGTGTGGTTGATATATAGTTATATGTTTGACAAAGATAAATACTGAGCAGCATTTTCCTCTTTCAAGGATGCAGCCATACAAAGTGCACTTCACCGTTGCTTTCTTGAACAGGGAGTGGGTTACTGGGTCATCAGGGGAAGTGTGAATGCCCCAGATTCTTCAGGGTTAGACTCTGCAAACTCGGTGAGCTGAACAGTACAAATTCCAAAATAATGAATGACACCAGTTGTTGAATTTACAAGTTTCTTTGAATCTTAAAAACAGAAGCAGTGTTGTTCTGTGAAGACTGAAGCTATTAACTAGATGATACACATTTAGATTTTGATATCCCTTCTCATTATTGCAGTCTAGGGGAGGGGAAAAGACCCTGGGCCAGCAGTGGGTTTATCTGAGGAACATCAAACACAAACAATGCTGCCAAGAGTATTAGAAAAACATTAGAAGATTTGGGATGAACTTGGAGTATTGATCTCATGAGATCCTGCGTTCCCTGGCTTCATAGTAACATCGTTATTTTCAGTTCTGAAACAAAAGACATTTCTCTTCATGTAAGCAGGACGCAACCTTTAGCTGATTACTCAGCTGGACTATTAGTAAAGGAAGGGGAAAGATCCAGACCTTCAGTCCTTGCAAAATTGGAAGAAATGGACATGAGAATTCCACTTCTAATGTAGCACTTTTTAATGAGAGATAACTCATCCCATATTTTCCATTTCATAAAAAACCAAACAAACAAAAATCTACGGGCTTCATTTTGTTTTTTTGTAACTTGAAACTGTTGGAGAATTGTTTTGCTTTATCACTTAGCTGTATCACTCAAAAAAAAGTTGTAGAATTTCTTTACAAACCAGATTATTGAATTTAAGCTTTTTTTTTCTTCCCCCTAGACTTAGTCATATCTTGTTTATTTTAGTCCTTAAGAAAACCAAAAAGCTCAGTAACTTTTTTTCCAGAATTGAAAAGATTAAATATTTAATCAGAAATTCAGTACTTGGGTCAAGTCAGTTTTATTCAAACCCCTAACTGCTGATTGATTTTGTGTAATAAAGCAGGAGAACCCTTAAATATTTTTTTCTACATATAAACTTGGTGAATTCCTTTTTCCTGTATCTTTACATACCAGTGCGGAGACCTGACCTCCAGCAGTTTCACTCTCCCACGCTAGGTGCTTGGGGCAGGCAGTCCTTGGTGTCCTTCCTGTGGCAGCAGCCTTTCTTGCTGTCCTCGGGGATGGGTTTGGTTTTGTCTTGAGTGAGTTTAAGTCAGGTTGGCACCCTGGGAAGTTGAAATCAAACGCATGAATTCTTTACTGGGCAGAAGCTCATCCAAAGAATGTCTGTGGTTTATTGATGTTTGCCCACTCTACTTACACCTACGAACTGAGTTCTGAAATGTAAGAACCTGGTTCTGCTCGTCACCTTATTTTAAAAGTCTCTTAGTTTTTTGTTTTTTTCCCACCTTCTGTTTCTGGGGAAAAGAGAAAAATCTTCCTCTGCGATGAGGATGACTTTCTCAGTGCTGTGCAAGAAGGGACTGAGTTTTGTCTGAACTCATAGCAGTACCATCTGTTACTGGTCCTTAGATTCCTCCATCGGTGAAAGATTACCGATACGAAGAAGAAAAAGGGAATGAAAACACCAAATCCAGTCACTCGGCCTGATAGGAGAGGACTTGGTGAAACCTAATCATCAGTAATTCCCCACTTAAAACATTCATGAGAAAGCTGAAGTAGACATTTTGGGGTACAATGAAGGAAAGCTTATCTGTGCTTATTAAATGTAGATTATAGCCTGTCAAGTTAAATAGCAGTGTTGTAATTACTTTGTTTAGGTCTGTTTTGAATTCCTTTTGTTAGTACTCAGGCTGCAATTAACATACTAGAGCAACCATTGTTGTTTCTTGCATTCCTTTACTCTTTTCAAGGCTCCATGTGAGACTGGGGAAACTGTACAACATATTTGCATCTCTTTGAAAAGAAGTTATTTGAGCTAGTTTAAATTTTGGTTGATGTTTTTAATTTATACTAATGGGATACTTCCCATATCTGTGTGCACGTCAGTAATGCCAAGAAAAATGTAAACAGACTCTACTTACGATCATCAGTATGGTGAACACAAAAACGTGGATAAATTCAGCTTTTAAGTAGATGTGCACCGTTTCCTTATAACTAGGTGATGACTCATGCAAATGTCCCCAAGACAAGAGCTGTAAATGAGCTTTTCAGGACTACTTAATTGTTTACTTTGTGGCAGATTCCTAAAGACATTGGGTTATAACTGCCCAAGCAAGGGTGCATGCAGACCTCGACTGGTGAAATTCTGCAGGAATCCGCTGGTATATTTTCATAACGGCTGTCTCTATTTTGAGCTGTTGTTCCTGAGCTTTTTTTTTTTTTTCCTAGGTAATGTGTTCATTATGCAGTAAATCGCTGTTTAATCTACACAGAATAGGATACTCTATATGACCTTCAATGCAACACATGCATTTACTTGTAAAACCTCTTATTTATAACTGGTAACTTTGACAGGGAGTCTTCAACTAGTCCTTGTCGTTCATTGTTTCAAATGAGATGCTGGTGGGATAGGTACAGTTTTGGAGAATACATTTGGTTTAGCAAGGTTGATGGCAGAGTTGGGAAATGATCCTCCTTCACAGATCTGGAAAAAAACCCGGCATTTTCTTCAGTCAGGAGTCATCTTTTCACTGACCTGGCTCTGTTACCTGTAGAGTTGTTTTCTAAACGGGTGTCCAGCTAACACTGGAAAGGTGTCACAGGGTACTAAGCGAGTCTGGCGTTAGGGAGCTGATTTTTGTCCTGGCGTATTAATCAGTGACAAAGTAGTTGCATTTATTTGCTGAAATGGTAGCAGAGCTCCAATAGCAACTCTGCATTATTTTACTTGTTTTGAAATGAAATGACGCTTTGGAACGGCATTTCTATCTGTGTTTTAGGGACATGACACATTATTGGCCCTTAGTAGCAAATAGAAGTCTAAATTGGCTACTGGAAAGTCTTTTACTTGAAGATCGCTTGAGTTTTCATTTTCATTTCTTTTGATATATTTGTTCCTCCATGGTTACTTTTCAAAGATAATGGATTGTAAGGAAGGAGTAAGGATTACACTTTAAGTGTATTTTAACAGCACATCTATTTTATGTATGAAAATTCTGTTAAGTTCAAGAAAGATATATTATTAAATTGTCTAGACACTCTTGCTCTTAGTTCAAATTTTAAGTACTCCTCTCCTTCTCCAGCTCCCAGATAATGGAAATAAAATGAAGTATCAACTTATTTTTAGTTACTGGATTTAAGAATGGGACTTCAGCTGTAATAGGAAGTACAGCTAGCTGTGTTGTATCCAGCCTGGACTAACAGATTTGAGAAGAAAGCATTGCCAGCTGGAATGTGCGTGAGTGTTATCTGGATGTGTGTTGTAACAGATGTTGAGCAGAGACTACTTGTCAAATGTACCTTGTAGTAACTTTTAAAGATGCTTGCTTCTTTCAGTACATTTTTCTTGCATCACTAATTTTTTCCGTAAAGTCAACCACAAACTGCATTATTGGGGACTCCAGCTGAAGCTTGTGGTGAATAGGAAATAGATTAAACACAGGTTTTCCCTTTTTCTTTGGTTGCCAACAGTGATGTCAGTAGTTTTAATGATCCTTACTTCAGCTCACTGTAGTCCTAGCACTCTCTATTAAAACACTTGTCTTCTGCACTGTTTTTATATGTTGTTAAGGAAATGCTGATGGCTGTTGATAAGAAACAATGAGGTATCCAGCTGATTACTTCAATTCTGAATAAGGTGGTTCCGCCTTGAAACATACTGTAATAGTTTACTGAGGAGAGGAGATTGTTTTGTCAAAAATTTAAGAAATATTCTAAGTCCAGCAAAGAGCATTTGTATACTAAAAATGAGGATGGGGCTTTTGGCTATAAGTTATGCCAAACAAGAATTCTCTGTATCCAAGGCCTTACAGGTTGACTATATTTCCAGTGACCTTGGAGGAACAGCTTTGCTCTCAGAACGGCTGTTCTCTAGGCATTTTTGTGCATTCAGACAGAAGAGGCACTTCTGTCCTGTAATAGTAGCATGGGTTGTCATTCTTAGTTACACAATTTTTGTTTTGTGGAAAGAGATTTGTCAGAGGAATTGGGGATGTGAAAGCAAGTAATTGCAATCAATAATTTAAGACAGTCCGTAGCAAAGAGTCTAAATTTTTTTTCTTCACAAAATCAGAAGAAAACAAAAGCTATCAATGTATTTTTATCAAAGGGTGACAGATTTCCATGTTGTACCGCTGAAGACCCTGGATGTTTTTACAAGGTTGAAACTGCTCCGTACCCCTGCGTCCTGTCACCCCCGCAGCTGAAGTTTGTGCGAAATGCGGCCTGTACCAGTTGTGTCCTACGTGGTTCTGGCTCCTCATCCCAAGTCTCAAACTCTTGGATACTTCAGCCTGCTGTGTTTTTTCACTCTTTTTTACACACGTGCAGGACTTTAATAGGCGAGCTTCTGGGTGTCTGTAACTGTGGGTTTCCTCTGTGTTGCTTTCTTAGTGAATTCCACTAGGAACTCTTTTGTTTTTCAAATAGACTTGTTACTCTCTTTCTTCCTTTACTGTTCGGACTTCTGAATCCAGGAATGAATGCCCACTAGTAGCAGTTGCGATGACTTCTTGGCCGTATTAGTTGAATAGGTGAGGAATTAGATTGGATAGGCCATTTTGTTCAATACATGATTTATTTGAGTTTAGATGACCTGAATCCTAGTGAAAAGATGTAATACTTGGCCCTGATACTGCCAATTATTGTTTATGTATTTAAATTCTCTTAGCACAATAAGGTCTAGCGATGTAGAAAAGCTGTTACTTGCCTGCCTTCCGCTTGCCCTGTATGTGCAGGGCAGGTCGGGCTGTGGGGCCCTGCTGGTGGGCACCCAACTATTCCTCTGGCCTCGCTGGCCAGGAGACGGGTGTCAAACACCTGCCTCAGATATGCAGTGCACAAATCACGCACACTTTGCTCCTCCATTTAAATGAAGCCATTTCTCCTTTGTCGTTCATCTTTATTAATATAAAGTATGGCATTACTGGCTAATTTTAGGTCCAACATAGTTGAAAGCTGCAAAGCTATGTGAAGCTGTATATAGATATTTGGGTAGGAACATTCCAGTAGATTGCAATGTGAGTGCAGAAGAAAGTTGAAAGTAAATAAGAGATCTGTGAGATAATTCTCCAGGGAGTTTTCACAGCATACCAAACATCATTTGCAGGGATAGGCTTTCCTTTCACTTAAAGGACCACACAAAGTAAATTCTGTTTCTCGGGCAATTAAAGAATATAGGACAGGAGGTCTTTTCAGTTTTTTCACTTCAACATGTCTATGGGAAGCCTTTATTTGTATTGAGGAAAACGCACTGTTTACCTATCTTTTCAGGGGCATAGTTAATATCGAATATAGAAATAGACATACTTTTATGTAGAATCTAAGTCTTGCTTCATCAGATTTTCGGTGAAGCTCCTGAAATGTAAATGATGGTAGTCTTCTAACACCAGTTAAAACAAAAATAGTATTCATTTCACTGGTGTGTTGTTCAGTCCCTAGTGGGTATGGCTGCATGCGACTAATGCGGAGAGAGGAGGACGGGGAGTGGAGGAAGGGGCTGTGGTCTGCAGTGGCCATGGATCGCAGGCTCACATGGCCACCCCTTGGGCAGCAGGGCTGACACTGGCGGGAGGGACGTGCCTTGGGTGCCTGCAGCTGGCTGTTGCGGTGGGGAAGCACCCCGTGGTGCCCCGGCATGCGGCCTCAACCCTGCATCCCCCAGCAGGGACGCCGCTTCCCGGTGGGGCCGGCACACCGGCCGTGGGATTGCCAGCACTGAGTGTGCTGCATGGCGTGCTGCGTCGCTCGTCATCAGAGCCCTTGTGTTGATGACCTGCCTGTGTAAAATCGGCTGAAAAGCAGAGTTGGGAGGACTTGTTGACAGATACAGTTGCTCTTTGTGCTAGATCAGGGAGGCTGGAGCCAAGAGGTGAGGAGGACTGGTGGGACAGAGTCAAAGGCAGCTTCTGGCATTCATTCCCCAGTAAGCCTGTGCCGTGCATTTTTAGGGTTGCAAGACCTTGTTGTTTATCCAGTCCTCTCTTGGAGAGAGAAGCAGAATGTAGACAAATTTATGGACTTAACAGGATTTTCTGAATACAGCATTTTTTGTAACTTTTATGTCAGTCTGATTGGTAATGCTGCACCCCTAACGCTCCTTTTCTTGGTCATCAATTCAAGCCACGCTTGCAGGTGGCCAGGAAGCCCTACAAGGAGTCCTGATATCTAATGAATCTTCCTTGTAGTGGGTAAAAACACCAACAGCAGGCTAATGGTTTGAGCTTTTCTTTTTCCTGTCACGGGAGCTTGTCAGAGGTAATCAGTATGGACACTTAAATTGTTTCTGCTTAGGTGAATCTCTTGCAAGTTCTAAATGTATTTCTGACTGCTTTGAATTTTACTGCCCACATCTGTTTTAAGTGCTTTTGGGATTCAGATGCTTGAGTACAGCTCAGCTGTGTATGCCATAACTTTTCAAGGTGCTAACATTTTTGGTTTGGATGATTACACTTTTAAAGGGGGTGGGGGGGAGGAGGGGAAGGGAAATAATTACAGAAAAGCTTTTGAAGTGCCCATGATGCTAATATTCTTTCTCTTTCAATTTCAGAATGATGACCTATACAACCTCAGCAAATCCTTCTTTTAACTCATGGGTATCAAGACTATAAATGTTTCATGCTATCACAACTAGGACCTCACCTCCTCCTCCTCTTCCTCTGTAAATGGGTACGATGCATCCAGTTCAGTTTGTTTACTTTACACAAACCTCAGGAGTTAGTTGACTGAACTGCACATCCTGTGTTGTGCCAAGCAGAAGCACTGTGACACCTGGACAATGAGTCTCTCTTACTTCATCCTCTACCATAAGGACTTAGCTGGCCACAATGAACTGATGTGCCCACCACTATGTCATGGTGAGAATGGGTATTTTACTAGCACATTTACACAACTTCATTTGCTGCTGAAAACCTGTATGACAAATCATCATTGTAAATTATTACATACAAAAGTTAATGTTGGTTGAAGAGTATTAAATATTTAACATAGGTTTTGATTTATACATGTACTTTTTTAATTAAAATGTAACTTTTCCTACAGCACATCTTTTTTGATGTGGAACTGAGGTATACTATATTCTGTTGTAAACAGAGTGGGAAACCTGCTTAAAACAAGGCTTCTAAGAATAGAGTAGGGTACTATTCTTGTTTTAAGATTGTAATTCAGAAAATAATATAATATGAGTCATTGGTCCCTGGGCCTTGATTGTACAGTCATATTTACTGATACTATCAGTTGTAAGATAACCCTGATGCTGAGTTGAGTTCTTTCCAAAAGAAAAATAATTTTGTACTCCTTGTAAAATAATAGTCTGTATTAACTACAATGAAGACAAACATTACTGTACATGGTATTTACAAGTGTCAACTTGAATTCATCAATTGCACAGGAACTGACAAAAAAAAAATCAGAAAAAAGAAATCAAAGTCTTCCATTGTATATATTGTAAAGAAAAAAAAAGCGCCAACCAACAGAAAACCATGAAACAAAATGAAAACAAAAAAGGGTGAACTTTTCAAATTGACTCTTTCCTTGGAATGAAAATGTGGGTGTTTGTAAATTCTGGAAATCTCTTTCTATATGTAATAAACTAGATACTGTTTTATCTGCTGTAGTGGTTTTTGGGGTTTTTTGTTTTCTTGGTAAGCTGTCTCAAATATCTCAAGTTGTCCCACCAGGTTTCTTTGATGTTTCTATTGTCTGTAATTGAGAATGGCTGTGGATCACCATAGCTTAAGAATAAAGTCAAGTGTAATTAGGTGTAGTAGGGAGTATCCTTCATTGAATTATTTCACTAAAGCTCTTGTTTCAGTTTTCTGGAGAATCTTCAGGATAAAGCCCTCCTTCCACTTTGGTGGGTGGAAGAGTTCACAGCAAGTGAAATCACTGGAACCCATAGCAAGACTTCAGCATAAAATTTAAAAAGAATGGCCCAGATGACTATCAGGAAATTAGTGCAAGAGAAAAGAAGAGGAAGAATTCTTCTGCAACTGTCCTGTGCTCCACTCTGGTTCTATACAGATAGAAATTATTTTCTGCGTAGCATTTGCAGAGCCTTCATTCTTTTGGGAACTGGAAAAATACTGAGATCATGGATTTCCAAGTAAAACGTTGTTGAAGTGATAATTGAACTTGAAGCCATGTCAGGTCCCTGTTGGTCCCTCCTCCTGCTTCTGCGAAGCAACTCCCTGGACCAGTGTGCGCATTCAGCCGGATCAGCAGGATTCTTGTTACCAGGAAAAGGCAGGCACTCAAGAGCACCAGCTCTCCCTGCAGGAAGGCTGTCAAACCCTCAAAGAGGGGCTTTCTTTCCCCTGAGACATTTATGATGTCTGGGGTTAGGCTGTGGTTAATGCGATGTCCTCTTCTGACTGCATTATAGATGAAGGGGCCATTGCACAGCAATTTTTCACCTCTCCTTTTGCTGGAGGCTTACCATTCCCTTAGATCTGCTGGTATTATTGCACATATATAACCACTTTGACCCTGTCACATCAAAATGTTCACTTAAGAAAGGACTTGTAGCTTAAGAATACTTAAATCATTCCACATCACTGGGAACAACTGTACAAGTGGTGATGCTGGAAGATTTGAGGATGTTGTTGCATGGTGAGGCTGCAGCCTAAGGAGGACCTACGACTGCCCAGGGTGCTGCCTTTGGGAATCTTGGCCTTTGCTGACAGAACAGTCTCCTCCCAAAGAGGCTGATACAAATCAGTAAAGGAAAGTAAAATCAGTAAGAGGCTTTGCTTCGTTTTTATGTAGGAAGGGGCAAGTCGATACACATTAGCTTGCCTATCACTCTTGATGAGCATTGGTGTGTATTTTTTCCAAAGAGCCGTTAATATCTAAGGCAGCACTTTCTTTAAAAAGAAAGCCACATACATCAGATCAGTATTTAAATTTGTAAGTAACCCATTTTCATTTTACCTTAAGATCCTCCTTGAGAACAAGTCTTATGAGGAGCTGCTGAGGGACTTGGGGTTGTTTAGCCTGGAGAAAAGGAGGCTGAGGGGAGACCTTATTGCTCTCTACAACTGCCTGAAAGGGGGTTGTAGCAAGGTGGGTCTGGGTCTCTTCTCCCAAGTTAACAGGCAATAGGACAAGAGGAAACAGCCTCAAGTTGTGCCAGGGGAGGTTTAGGTTGGATATTAGGAAACATTTCTTCCTCAAAAGGGTTGTCAGGCACTGGAACAGGCTGCCCACGGAGGTGGTGCGGTCACCATCCCTGAAGGTATCTAAAAGATGTGTAGATGAGGTGCTTAGGGACATGGTTTAGTAGTGGTTAGGCACGGTTGGACTTGATGGTTTTAAAGGGCCTTTCCAACCAAAAGATTTTATGATTCTATCTTTTTTTTTTTTTTTTGAGGTTTAGGTGGAATGAAAACTCACATATGTTCTGAAGTGAAAACATAAAAACAACTCAGCCCCAACCCCTTTGCCCACAGCCTTCTCCAGCTTAATGAGTTAACATAAATGTTCACTGTGGTGATTTGGTTGCTAAATATTAGCCTGTGTTGATGTTTAAGTGCTTTGGATAGAACAGTATTTTATGGCCATTGTGCTTTGCATTGTTTCAGATAATTTGCATGCTCTAGCAATTACTGAAATAATAGGTTTGTAGGTACTGGAAACTACTGTTAAATTTTGAAAGGCATTAGTGAGTACATTTAATCCTTGTAGAAGTATTTCACAGTGTTACATCTATGAGCAAATTTGGGTCATAAAATACAAATTTTAAAAAATTGTAGGAATTGGCAATGGTCATTACGGAAGGGAATGGTGAGGGGAGGATAGTGCTGATCTGGTGGGTTTCTGTTCATGTTAATAGTAGCATACGGCCAGAGAAACAGCTTGTTAATGATGTTAACATGCATTATTTTTATGCTAATCGTTATTTTTTCCTAGTAAAATTAAACATGCCTGTTTAGCAAATGTTTTGAAAAGGCTTTTGAAGCAAAATGCATTCATAACCGAACCTGAAACTCGTGATTCTTTTCTTGCAGAGATTTTTATTCTTATAAATTGCAAACTTTAATAAATAAGCCATTATGAACTGAACCCTTTTAAATTAAAGCATAAATGCCTCAAAAATGTGGTACTCTACTATCTTACCCTTTTATGAATTCTTTTGTTCTGTCTGCCACAGAACAGATTATCATTTCTTTTAAGTTTGAAAATGAGCAAATGGCATCAGTCCTGTCTCAGCTGGAAAAACTCAGATGCTCAGGAGTTTATTTTGCTTTGAATTTTTTTCAAGTGGAAGTTTCTGGTTATTACTTGAGTTCCTTTCTGGCTTCAGCTTCAGTTTTCAAAAACTCTATACTGAATGCATTTATTAGTGCTATTGGTTGACAATGAATAGGATCAGAAAAACCATTTGAAGCAGTCTCCAGGAGCACAAGCAACACGTACGCACTTGGGTTTCTGCAAGGATTGCTGTGTTCAAGCTCAATTTGATGCTGAGTTGACATGTATGTTGTGGAACTCTAAATAATAAATTTTTGTCCTTCTAGTATTTGATATTAACTTCTTTAATTAGTATTTATAATGTCATATGTCTCCTGTAGTGTGGGGGGTTTTTTTGTTTGTTTTGGGTTTGTTTGGTGGTGGTGGTTGTTTTTTTCCCCCAGCAAAAGTACCAATTCAAAAAGCAAAAAGGAAACTCAGGCCATGTTTATAAGCATATTTTAGTGCTGTAGCCTTACTTTCTGCATATTTAAGAACTAAGCATCCGTGTCCATCTTGCTACCAGCTGACTTTTAGCTGAAGCTATTATTCATGCCCTCTATTACACTCAAGGGCTGTGTAATGAGTAGTATGTGTTCAAATGGGTCCCGTCAGCTTAGCGTGTGCTGTGTTTCAGTTACATAACTCTCCTCTGCAGCCACAGATTACTGCAGCAATATGAACAGCCTTCACATTTGCTTTTGAGATGTTGCGCTGAAGCTACTAGTTGGTAGCAGCTTCAGTACAGTGTGTCAACTGTTAATTCAATCCATCTGGATAGATGCTTGAGTGCTTTGTTTTGCAACTTAATTCACCTAAACTAGCTTAGTTTAAAGAAGCAATATTGAAAATAATGAAGTTAGGGCGAATCTTTGGCCCATCTCTTGTGTGACCTCCAACCCATCTTTGGGTGCAGTTGGTCATTTTGTTGTTTTTTTTTTTTTTTCAGCCAGCAAGTCTTGAGGCTCATTCATCAGTGTAAAGTGACAGTATTCACATTTGTCCAGATCACCTTGTATTTACCTGATTATTAGTAATTTTATTAAGCTGTGACTTTGAAGATACCATAAATAAGTTGTTTGTGAACTTACCAGATGCCCATATGAAATGCTTCAGACTGTAGGATTGAGAATGTAAAAGAGTGGGACTGGAAAAAAAAATCATGACTTTCAGTTTGTATAAAAGCTCTTCCTTTTCTATCTTCTTGTCTCTAAGGTGATACTATTTTCAAAAAAGATGAAATGAGGAATCTGAGATGGGGAGGGACATGATCTGTCATACTCGCTTCTTTCCAAATGTATGTTCTGAAAGAACATTTGTATAGAAATGAGGAAAAAGTGGAGGCTAATCAATGACTAATTGAGAAAGCAGGCTTTATTCTAACTTCTGTATTTAAATACTTTCAGGTTGGAAGTTTTGTATTCTACATTTGGACTAGCAGTAACAGGATAATCACACGTTAGTGTATGCCTGCAATGGGCAGGCTCAGATATTACGGACCACAACCAAAGAACTCTGCTTCTGTGCTGTAGGACAGAGTAAAGCTGGATGCAAGGCTGCTCAGAGGAAGGGAGGAGGAACTCAAACCTCACCTTGTGCCTCACAAAGCTCGCTGTAAAAGCTTCTGTGCCAGTCTGAACTCCTGATCTGAATTGGTAGATGGTTTCAAAATTGGTACTTTGCATTATCCAAAGGCTATGGAAAAGTAACTGCTGGGAAATCCCCCTAACACTGCACAGCCTATAGAAGGGCTCTGGTTGGGTATCCCTCTGGCTGCAGGATCCCCAGAACTCCCATTTCTACTGCATTAGGATACTTGACCGTTTTATTTGGAGATGAGAACGAAGAGAACAAAGTAAAACCAGTATGTTTTCTGTACGTTAAACCAGTTGAATACATCTCAGAAAAATCAAGTTTTCTATAGGCAGATAAACTATATAGCATCAGAACAACAGGAAGAGGAGTTATTCTGTATCATGGCTTGAAAGAAATGCTTATGCTTTTTCAACTGCTCTTAGGCTCTGCTTCTATCTATAGAAACTGAAGCTCTAATTATTTAGAGGAAAGAGACCTGACTGGAAAACACACCTACTATGTTTGTAGAGGGTAGACTGTTGCAAGTAAAAACCATTAAAGCAGCAATGCTGCTGCAGAATTAATAAAAATTTTAAAATATCAGATAATGTCTTTGATATTTTTGCCAGTCATTTTTGAGAAGTTCTACCTTCCAGCTCTGTTCTGTCTGACTATCCAGGAGGCTTGTGGCATTACAGTATATCGTAGGCGGCAATCACAGTCTCTGCCTTTCTTTTGTACTTTTTAAATTTCAG
The DNA here is from genome assembly GCA_000699545.1 of Podiceps cristatus. Classification (NCBI taxonomy): domain Eukaryota; kingdom Metazoa; phylum Chordata; class Aves; order Podicipediformes; family Podicipedidae; genus Podiceps; species Podiceps cristatus. The sequence continues at coordinate 34,313 of KL262101.1, read as the reverse complement.
AATCAGTCTGGCAGGGTTTGGCTGTTCGATGTCGTGATTGAACCTTCCTGGCGTGGAAGCAGGGCTGGAGGTCCCTCCTGCTGCACGTAGCTGTGCTGCACAGGGCCGGGGGGGCTTTCTGAGGGGCCCTCCTGCTCAGCTAGGAAGCAACAGCTCCTGTCTCTCGTTCTCTTCGTCCTTTGGGTTTTTTTGGATTAATAGCCAATTATTGATTAGACTGAATTAAATGTCAGTTACGCCATGAATTATTTATTGCCAATAAAGTACACTAAAGTTGAAATGTCAGGGGTTTTCTCCTCAGTTTATTGTGGACAGTGGTACTGCCCTGTAGGTTCCCTCACTGCAATGGTAGTGCTGTTTTTCCACTTTTTTGAGCATTGTCTGAAAGAAGAGATGATGATTATAACCATTTATCAATTTACTGTTTTACTTTCAGTAACTGCAATTACTGCTGAATTTAGAACAGCACTTCATTATTTTATTTTTTTTTTTTTTAAACTGTTGTTTGGAAATTTGATTAAGGCAGGAGTTTGAGAACAGCAACAACAGTTCTCACATACTGATTCTGTCTGTAGTCAGCTGAGGTAAGTGCAAGGCAAACTTATCACTGGTTTTTTCCTCAGGCTGTATCTTCTGAAATCAACAGGTTGTTGGCATTAGTTTTTAAAAGGCCGATGGAAATAAGGCAAGTGTCCAGTCCCTGTGGTCACAGTCTCAATCCAAAACATGGACTGAGCCCATGAAGGGCCAAGATGTGGTTATTTGTCATTTAAATACAGATATGACTAACTTCAGAGTAAAAAGGGTGTCCTCTAGCAACCTTTAGATATTCTTGTGGTTTCAATAACTAGAATTTGGTTATCTTTTCTCCAGAGCAGCCTGAAGGCCCTGTGCACTGAATCTGCATGCTTCTGCCTCCTCAGAGGAGGAAGACATTGCTGTCCTGCCCAGCCTGCCATTTTACCACATCTGGCTTTCCTCAGCTACCTGGCAGAGTAATCTAGCTCATACTGACAGTGTGCCTTTATCAGTAGTATGTTTTGCATTCATTTCAGCTACTTCACAGTGTGTCTATGACTGCTGTAATGCAGCTGGTGGAGTTCCTGCCAGCTTCCCTTAGTCGTACAGCCCATCTCCTTCATCCACACCGTTGGTGCCACCTCGGTGGGATCCCACAGGAAAAGGTAAGATGGAATTCTTTTCCTAAATCTGCCAGGAACAGTTTGCTTGGGCTGCTTCTTGTCAGGCTTTCTCTGTGTGAAGTGGCCTGGTAATCTGTTGGCTCATCACCAGTCTCCCAGTCATGTGGCTAATCCTGAGGGTTGTCATCTGAGGTGAAAGATAAGGAGAAGGTTCTGAACATGACACATGTATGTGAAAGAGCAAGAGACTTCTGCTTGCTCTGTTATTTTTAAAGTTAGAGCTAACAGTGAGACATGAGGGAGCTGTTCTTACCTCTTCCAAAACATTGTATGAATGTGGATGAATCATTTAATATTATTGCCTTAGTTTTATGTATGCAAAATGAAAATGTTTTTTACCTTCGCTGAGTTGTTAGGAGGATTTGGTAAAGAATAGGAAGTACTTGACTCCTGCAGTCTTGGGCAATGTAGAAATGCTTGTAAAAAAACTACATAAACTTTGTTATTGCAGAACAGTAGTACTATCCAGCCTTTCTTATCTCTCCAGGTTTCAGCATTGAATTCAATGCTTCCTCTGTTCCTTTCAATAGCATCTTGCTCAGTCAGAAAACTTAGTTGCTGGAAGAGGTCATTCTGTGTTTAGTCCAGCAGTCCCTTCCACTCTTGTTTTGCTGTAATTGTTGCCCAGTCAAGGTGTTCTCACCAGAAGATAAGCATTTTAAGCCAGGTCTGCAGTTCTTCTCAAAGAAAACTCTGTGATCTATTAATGAAAGTTGCACTTGACCCTGACTCGGGACACCGCTATCAGGAAGACCAGTGCAATGCCTGCTGAAGATTCATTCCAGTGTTCTTTACTAAACAAAGCCTATAAACTAAATACAGAACCTTAAAGCAAGAATATCTTTAAGAATGGCTCTATACACATACATAAGTCTTTATGGTGCCTGTGTTTGTTTTTCAGCAGTTTCGTTGTGAGAGCTAGGAGCTCTGTGAAATGAAGACCTTTAAAGCTTCTTTGAAGATATGATGCTATTCTCCACTAATGTCTTGACTTTGTGCCCTGTCAAAACAGCAGCCTCTTTTAGTCACAGAGAGCTAGTCTTCTTCCTCCTCTTAATACCTCTTCCCATGGACACTTCAAGGAGGGAGCTTCTTATTGTTGAGCTCCTCTTCATCTTGCTGGTGAGCTCCTCCTGCCTTTCTGAAACTATTTTTCTTTGCTTTCCTTTTTTCTGTGAAGCAGTTTTAGCACCTCAATGTTATTTGGCCACTGTGTGCTGACTTTGGGGAGAGAACTGGCTTAGTGAAACCTTGCCCTCTACACAGCTGCTGCTACTGCACTACCACAACATGCCAGCAGAATTTCCTGGAGATGTACAGTGAGCAGTATCACTGAATTGCCTTGAACTTAAATGACCCAAGAATAGGGGAAAGTGTGAAATCCTTAAGTTGAAATTGCCACTGAAGGCAACGGATCCTGAAACTACAGCCTCTCCAATTTTACTTTGAGTAGATGGACTTGTAGCATTTAATTTTGGGGGGAAATAAGACAGGTTTTCCACATTATAGAACTACCTTCATTTTAAAAGGCTCTGTTCTCTCTAGAATTTTCAGCTGGAAATGGTGGTCTGATGGAATACTGGGTGGTTTTACCTGGTTGAGTAATTTTGTTCCTGACCAGGAATGTGGAATGATTTCACTTGAAATAAGACCTCCAAAGTAAAAAGTTATTTTCTTTTTTTTAAACATCATTTAATAAATACAGTTTAGAACATGATTACACAGGTAACAGCACTACTGAAAAGGCAGAACCTTCCAGCATGAGACATAGGAACCTATTAAACTTATCCTGAATTTAGAAGAAGAGAAGCAAGAAACCAGACATTACCGTAAAATAGTCACGTCCTTGCTAAGCAAATAATATTGTCATAACTGTGATGTGGGTTTCTCAGTCCATTTTTTTGAGTGTTGTTATTTAAGCAGGATGTTTGTCATACATAATAGCTATATAAATTGATGCCAAATAGGTTAGATCTTATAAGGAGAGCTGTGATCAACATCTCTAACTATTTAATGGCTTTTTTGGGTGTTTTCTGTTTGTTTGCTGGGGGGGTGTGTTTTTCTTTGGTTGGTTTTTGTTGTTTTTTCCTGTTTATTACATTTGTGTGTGTGCAGAGTAGAAACCACTTTCAGAAGCTTGTCAGTGAAGAATCAATGATCACATTGCACTAGACATTCAGATAGGTGCTCTCTAATAAATTCATATTGGATCTTTGTGTAGACACTTCAAGTGTCACTTTCCAGCAATCAGCAGCTCTCCTAGCTCCAGTGATCGCCAGAAGTTATTTTGGGAAATTACAGGAAGTACATGCTTAGTCTGAAAATAGTTAAGGCCAATTCTTAAAAAGAGGAGTTAAGCCTTGAATGACTTACAATTCACATAGATAACTGTCATTATATTACAATACTTCCCTAAAAATATTTCAATAGCCATAATGAGAAGGAAACAAGAAATTAAAATCAAAGGAGATAAATTACAAGTCCAATGTGCTCAAATGGTCCCTTTGTCATCTTTGCATATTTTGTTGTTTTCAGTATTTCTACATGTTATTTTTCAAAGCAAACTTTACCCAGCAAGCAAGAGTTAGATTTCTCATGCCTATCATTTGCATTCCTTGGTTTCTTCTCTGTTGTTTTCTAAGGCTGACAGAGATAAATTTAGATTGACTTTCTTAACAGCCTTGGTGTTCTAGTCTAATTCCACCTTTAGTGTACCTATTTGATGCTATTGCAGTACTGTGATCTCTCTAAGTGTAACACTCTATGCAATTTTCATTTATTATGAAGGAAAATAATTCAGGAACAAAGTTGTGAGAACTCTTAAGGCTGTGCCTTCAGAATCAGGTTTTACCTCCTGTGTTCCTTTACAGGAATCGAAAGGTCAGGAGAACTAAAACAGGAGTGCTGATTCTGCTGCAGTAAAATACGATGCTTCCCTATGATCAGATTTTTACTTACTTCTCCAACTTTGTCACTGCCAAAATTAATCAGGGTAACGTATGGCAGAATGAACTGAAATATACAAACACAATAAGGTCTCCTGACTTCCTAAGCCAGGGGAAAAAAAAGTGTTTGTTTCTGAGAGGGAGCTGAATTAACAGAAGTTCTCTACCATGCAAAGTAGTCCATAAGATATTAGTGTGTTGTTTTGTTGTGTTTTGTTTAAATAGTGAGGCTTAAGATGAGGCTGCTTAAAGGAAGAGGGAGTTCAATGTCATAAGGTAAGGATTCTTTGGAGGCAAAAGGAAAAAATCATGGTTTCCTGACAGGTTTTTAATATGTTAATGGGAACCGTACATGGCTTGGTGTGGGAGTATGCTGTGCGCAGAGTTCCATAAACCAGTATCATGAGGCACACAGCAAATAAAGACATTCTAGATTATAATTATTGTTTAGTTGATCCCCTGTTTTAGGGCCAGTTTAGAGAGCAGAGAATAGAGGTAAGCCTTTCACACACCAGCAAAATCTGAAGGGGCTGAAAGCTAGGTGATAGACTCAAGCTCAGACGTGTTTATGCAGGGAAGTAGTGGCTTGAAAACATAGCCAACAAGGATTGGAAAAAGACTAACAAAATCCACAATTGTGATTTTTGTCCATGGAAAGGGCACGATCAAAGTGGAGCTTGGATGCTGAACTTAACCCCACTCACGCCACAGGGATGATCCTCTCCTGCCTGTCCTTATCCGATCTCCCCTCGGCAGAAGTGACCTCAGGGGCAGGCTGCACCATGTCGTCGGAGGGCTCAGCCCGCGGTCACTGCCATCTGTGACCGTGTCGTTGGACCTCCCCATGGAGCGTGTGTGCTTGTAAGGGTGATGTGACACGTCTGCTGCCCAGGCCGTGGCTGCACCCAACCCCGCTCTCTTGGGAAACCATCTGAGTGCTATTAATCACTCACCCCTGATGCGTGGAGTCAGGGGCTGCTGTTCAGTTGTACAGTGGTAACATACCTGGTTAAAACAAATGGGAATATGGCTGCAAGCTTCTGAATGCCTGCCTTGGCCTCAGTAGCAGGCAGAACATGTCATGACTAAGTAAATTCCTTCAGCCCACACGGTCAAAGTGGTCCTCTTTCAGTTTTATAATTTATGAATATGTTGGTGGCAATAAACATAGGGCTTGTGTGCTCCGGGTAGTGCTTCAAGCTCTATCGCTCTTGTTTCACTGCATAACAAAATCCCCATCACAGATGGTAGCCAGGCCAGAGACAAAGCTTATAATGAATTGATGTTAATATTTTTTTTTTTTAACATGCACAATTAGATTTTTGTAAACATTTCTTTGTTCACACCTTCTTGTGTTTAGAGTATCCCCACGTCCTCTGCACCTGCGTGGAAAGTCTGCCACTGCTTCTAGAGTGATGTGACCTAGATTTTAAAACAAAAACTGAACCCTAGAGGTTTTCAGCTGTAGGCTTACATTTTCACTGGAACTGAACTTTCCCAAAAGTACATTGGCCTTGATCAAGGTCTGGAAGGGGTGAGCTGAGAAGGGAATTCTTGCAACTCAACCCTGACTTTCAGATCCAGCTAGCATAATTATAGTTTAGCTACTGGCCAGGAGTACTGCTCTGGATAGCATCAAAGCATTCTTGTAATACATTTTGAACTCCTCCCAATGACCACTTCTGTGGTCGGTATATAGTAACTTCTGAGCACATATTCAACTGTGCCTTGTCCAAAGAGTTATGCAGTTTCTTTCTGCAGACACCAGCACAGATCTATGTGAATTATCTACCAAAAAGCTCAGTTGTATAGACCGGATAATTTGACTACCCGGGCGCTGTGGCCTCCATTGCATAACTGTACTTCAAACACTGTCTGGAGTCCGTGGCAGCTTCCCAGGCAGGATCTATCATATCGGCTAATGCATCCGGAATGGGCTCTATCAAAGGCTTTAGCAAATCAATGCCTACAGAAATGTAACTTGACTTTAATCAACTTTATTGTTAGTGTAAAAGAGGAAAACATAGATAAAAGCTTTAAAAGTACAGAAAGGAAAAAATTAATTTGTAGGACGCTAATTAATTTGGTTTTAAGATGCGTTTTTTTCAGTCCTTTGGTGGAGTGCAGTTTGTTTAAAGGAACTGACTCGCTGGAAGGAAAAGAGTGTGTCCATAGAGGTGTTGTTTCTCTATGCAGAGGTTAGTGTAAATTATTTGCATTTATTTTCTTCTTTCTCTAAGGACCTACACTAAGGTTATTCAAAAGAAAATAAAAAGAAGGAAAAAGGGAAACAGGTGAAGCTGTGGAAGATAAGGAAAGAGGGAATGGGAAAGGCATCAGAGAGTGACTATGTCTAACGAAGTGTGTGTGTCTATGAATGTATGTGTGTAAAACCAACAAATGCTCCAACAGCTCTGACTGCAAGCTAACTAAACCAAAAGTCACAAACTGCCCTTGAAAAGTCAGTTCTATTTTTATCCCACAGCAGCCTTAACACCTGTATTTAGTAGGCATTTACTCATTAGTGAATTACATGAAGTGGTGTTTTTTATATGGGGTTCAAGATATAGTTTGCTTTATGTTGTAGTTGTGGTGCACAAGTTCTATGGGATGTATTTAAAGATGAGTATCTGTTGGAGGAAATGTTGAATTAATAGTCTTTCAGAGTATGTTAAATGTTTGCCCAGGACTCAGTTTTAGCAACAGGCCTGTCTCCCTGAGCTGGGGTACAGTTCAGCAGTTCCTGTTGAACCAAGGTAAGTTTGGAGTTACTTTCCTGCATGTGGTAGCCATCCCGGATCTCTATCAGTGTAAAAGAGGTCAGTATATGATTCTTGCTAAATAAATGATCCTCTTCTATTGCTGTTTGATTTGATGGATATCTAGTCTGGAAAAGATGAATACAGATAAATCTGCCTACCCATTTAGATGATATGTCTATGGAATTAAGAGGCCAAATATTTACATTTAACAGTAGTCATTGCATGTTAATTCCTGTTCCTATTTATAATACTATGTGCAATGAAAGAAATTAAATAATGAAATTTCCTACAGATGTAAGTAAGATTATCATAGCTGTCAGTCAGTCTATTCTGTTAATACTGTGAATCTGAGCATTAATTTTCAAATGCTCTCCTTTTTCTTGTTTTCTATCAGCTTGCTGCTGCTATTCTTAACTCCTGAGCAGTCAGCATTTGGGTTGGAGGAAGATGAAAAGTAGGTATTTCATGTCTGTGTTTCTTATCGAGGACAGCTTAAAAGCTGGAGAGGAGCATCTGAACATTTGTGGGGAAAACTATGTGAATATAAATCAGAACTAAGCACTATGAAATTTCTATTTTTTTTTTTTTTTTTAAATGGGTGAGATTTTTATAAAGTAATTAGGAAATACTTTAATGTGACAGACATAGAAAATACCATTATTTTTATTTCAAGCTTTTAGACTTGGCCTGATTTTCACAAGTGCGGGGCAATGGCAGATGCTGTTTTTTACATTGGGCTCTGAGGTTATGGTACATTTCTGAGATCCAAGCCATTTACTGCTACTTCTGCAGCTCTGAAATTAGCTTCTTAAGGTATTCAGGACTATAAAAATTGAATTATATCATTACCAGATATTGTGAATTATTTACAAAAAAACTTGTATTTTCAGGAAAAATATTGCAATTCTCCCAGCACCATTCAAGAGCCACAGACCCAAAAAAAAAAAAAAAAAAAAAAAAAAAAAGTTTGCATGAGCTATCATGCATCATTTGGGGTTTTAAATCAGTCTTCTTTTTATTTTATTACATTTTTCAGTGCTTTTTCTGTTTTGTTCTGTTGAAAGGAGATAATGCTGATAAAGAAACAGCTCTCCTCCTCCTGTTTGGTGTGAACTCTTGCCTTTAAGTCAAGGCCACATATTTAACAGTGCGTGTCTGTGCACATACATGTGTGTGCACATAAATAACAGTTTTTAGAAAGAGAGAGGGGAATGCTGTGAGAACTGCCTCAATAACTTTATGAACTTAAGTGCTGACTGCTCTTAAGAGTTACGATCCTTCTGTCCTATGGTGAGCATTGCTGTAGGGTCATATTATTATTCTTTGTGCTGCACATATTTCCTTCCCACCATGCAATAAAAAGACCCTGCTTTTATTGTAAGCATTTCCAATTTGTAACAGATCAGCAACCCCGTGTTGTTTCTTTGGCAGGGTGAGGCCATCAAGACCTATCCTTTATGGGACTTTCCAGGTGATTTACTAGCTATGACTTTCCATTCATATCACACTCAAAGTTTCATCAAAATAATTTGGAACATACTGGGGCCAAAGAAACGGCATAGGTTAAATTATCTGTTTGCCAAGATAACCACACTAAAACTTGCCAAACTAAACATTATTGCTAGAAACATGGCTCGACCATAATGCCTATCTCTGAACTGGAGTTGGGATTGGTTTCATGGGAAAGAGGTTGCTCAACAATATATGGGCTCATAGACCCTACATTTGGAGAAGAGACAGCGTGCTTAATTTAAATAAGTTTAAACTGCAGCCAGTCCTGTGGTTTGTGGCTGATCTTTATTACCTGCTATCTTTTCAGTTTCTACTTATTATTATTTTTTAAATGTTATCTCAAGATAATTCCCTTTTTTTCATTTTTTGAAACTTGTTTCCCCTGTTGTTGTTTTTGATGACTCATGAGAGAAAGCAAACTATATTTCCATCAAAGATTCTTCCATTTTGCTTTTAAATTTTGTGACTGTAGGATGCCTCACAGAACACATAGCTGATTCTTGACCTTAAAGTGTTCGGGTAGTTTAGCTTGAAGCATCATTGCAGCACTTGAAGTTAGGAAAAAATAAAGGTTACATGATGAAATTATTTGAAAGGAAGGGCGAAGAGATGGACTGGATGTTGGGCTTATCAGCTCTGCATTCATTACTGGAGTCAGATTCCCAAATTTAGAAGCATCATCTAAGAACAGCTCGTACCTTTTAAGTGGCTTAAAGGCTGAGGCTCTGAGAGGCAGTTTCACACTTTTTGCAATCTACCTGAAGTTTGTTAATAGAGTTAGGTCAGTCAGGGGTGGGAACAACAGAGCAGGGTAGATGCTTCAGCATCCAAATCTTGCCCAGCCCCACAGAGGAAAACCAACAGAAGTTGATAAAGCTAGCTGCCAATTTAATTGAAAAGTCTTTTCCCTTCATTTTTGTGAATGAAACACTCAGGTGAGACAAGTGCTGAGAGGAGGACGGTGGCAGCAGGAAAGTCATGTGAACAGTTTGTCACCCAGGGACTGGACTGCAGTAGAGCAGATGCAAAGCAGCAAATCAACAGGATAAAAGGGGATTAAGTATTCAGGGTAAGTTCCTTTTCCTGATAAACTCCGTGGAAACTTTGCTGCTGTTTCCCCTTGTTCTTTAGCAGGGAGAGCTACGATTAAATAGCAATGCTGAGATTGTTTCTCCCCTGTGTGGAGTCTGTTCCAGTCGGTTCTGAAGAGGGAGAGGGGATGATGAAGCATTAGACTGCTGTGCTTTCAGCTGGCCTTTCCCTTTCACTTAAGCTTTTCTATCAAGGATCATCCAAATATATGCCATCCTGCCTCATGAATATGTCTAGTGTTTCATTTTGTCCTTGGTTCAAATTCTCAAGTGGTTTGGGGGTGCATGTATGTGTTTTCCAAGCATCAATGCAGCTCATGTTTTGTTCTTCCCATAGTTTCCATCACACTTTGACAAATTTTGACTATCCTTTCACCAGCTTTATTGTCACTTGTCTCTGCATTACTGTTTCTCAGCTTGTCATTTAATAACTGAAATACTAAGACATATAAGAACATGGGAAATGACATATATCACCCAGTTGTCATGTCTGGAATTGTAGCAGCTCTGTTGCACATGATACAGTTGTAAATTAAAATTTTCCATTGACCTAGAGCTTAGAAGGGTATTCTCAGTACAGTATTTGCTTAGTCAGTTTTGCTGCTCTTGATATATTTGTATCTGGGTTTGGGTTGTTGTGATGGTGTGTGGGTTTTTTTATATTCCTATTTCTTATTTCATTTTGCTGTTCCTAGTAAAAATCCATTTTTCTGGCATGCCCTTGCCTTATGGGAGGTGACGTTTGCAACCATTCTTGAGATTGGGTGAAAGGTTTTGATTGTAAACCGATTGGCAAAACGTATTCAAAATCATGTGTGTTTTACCTGTGCAGGAAGCTATGAAAGTTGACTTTTCTTAATATCAAAGAAGAAAGGAGAAAATTATGTCTTTTAAATATGTCTGTATCTGAAATAATTCAGGATAGGAAGGTTTTATGAGACCTGTCTATAAATTCTGGAGTTTATGTGTTTGTCTCTTTAAAATTTAACTGCAGTCAAGAGAAAAATTGAAGATTATCTAGTTTTGATAATGTAATACAGAGCTATTTTTAGTAACTAAAAAAGTATGTCAAAAACACCTTCTTTCCACCAGGACTAGCACATGGAGGACACTGTGGGATTTCAGTCCAACCCATTTTTGCATTATGACAGGCCCAAGATGTCTTTAAAAATTTTGAAATCTCAATAGTTTTCTGATTTGCTTCAGACTTTACAGGTAAGTTCTGCCTTGACAGAAGGTCTTGAAATTTCAGACATGTTGGTGTTACGTTGCTGAAGCTGAGACTGTATGTCTCAGAATCAGCTTTCGAAGGGAGGGACTGTTTCAGCCTTCCTAACGGAGAGGCTATTGTCTCTTCAGAATAAAGTAATAGATATTTCAGAAGTGCTTTGAAGTTGTGCCAGCCTCCTCACAGAGCTGTGAAATCTGATACCTTTGCTTTTAAGCTGTTTGTGAAAGTACAAGCTGTAGTACTTGTGGAATTCATTCACTGACTTCCAAACTTGAGTCTGGCCTGGGAATGGGAAGAAAGAGTTTAAGAAAAAGGGGGAAAAAAAGACTTCAGTAGTATGTGGCAGTTAACTGTCAACTTTGGCATCTTTTCAGATTTGCAGCTACATGCTTTTTAGAGATAAACTGTGACTTTTCCCTAAGGATTGGAGGATTTTATTTCCTTTTCCACTGAAGCTGTTAGGATTGTATGACTGTAGGAGCTAAGTGAAGTGCAGAACTACCAGCAAGATGCCTGCCGTGCTCTTAGATAGTTAATATAAGGTTGCAGAACATTTCCTGCAGCTTGTTGCTATTTATGTTAGTTTCTCAGTATTTTCCATTTGTAAAACAGATAAATAGGATCCCTCTGCATTACCGTACTTTGTTGTGTTGCATCATTTTGTCTCATTAACAGGTGACTTGAAGATTTTCTGTAGGCTCAGAGCATTCTTGTGCACCCTCTGTGACAGAGGATCTTGTGTAAAAGCAGAGAAGGAGCAACCGAATCTTCAAAGAGTCAGACTTTCTCATGCTTTATGTTCTCATTAGAGCTCAGTGTGAGCAGGCAGCGAGACCTCCGTTTCTCCTGTGCAGCCTGTTGCTTTTGTTTTATTTCAACAGAGTTGAAGTATCCACTTATGTCTCTTCATAATGCTCTCTGGGCTTGTCTTGACTATGCAGTATGTTTGAGTCATAACTTCAGTTTCACCCCAGTTCGAGTCTTGTCCAAATGCAGAAACCTTTAAGATGAGGATGGTGCTGTTTTTACTTGAACTGACTGGCTTGTCTGGTCACATAGGCTACAGCTCGAGTTAACACAGTTTGTCAGCTGCTAACGCAGTTATTCTGTGCAGTAATCCAATCCCTCTGTGAAATGCAAGGGTTATTTTGCAGTGCGGCTGCTCTCGGCTAAGGATCCCAAAGAGAGGGCAGGCAGTGAGAGATGAGCGTGGCTTACTCCATTGCGGGGGGAGTGGAAAAAGTGCATTTCTACTTGCTGAGGACTGATATGACAGATTTCTAGTCAGAAAGCTCAGACTAAAACTGAATTGCAACTGCCAAGGAAGGAAGAATAGCAAGGAAATACTTGGGTAATCAAGGTGGAGGAAAATAGTTTATTACTTAATGTGGAAATGAGCAAATAATAGGTGATCTATTTGATGTCTTTCTCCTTTCAACCACCACAGAAAAGGTGAATTACGTTCAGATGCATAAAACGGTTAATTTTAATAAAAATAGAACTGAAAAGGAACAGGGTAGGTAAACTCAATAGGTAAAAGAGATTATGCAAGCCAGCAGGACTTGATACAGTATCCTATAATATGACAAATTTGCAAATGCTGAGCTATCTGCCATTCTCTTTAAGAAATCTGGCATGTCCTGACAATGTCAAGAAGGCAAGTGCATTACCTATGTTTGAAAATGCAACAGCAGCTGAGGGGGAGGAAGCCATGAAGAAATTAGAGAAAGCTAATGCTTATTCAGTATTGCAAATGAATAATGGCATGAATCATTAGATGATACTTTGAAAATCTTTCTTGTCCTTACAAATATGATAAATAACCACCATGGTGCCACTATGCACTGGTACTACTGGTCTAGTAGATTCGGTGGAACCTTTTTTCAAAGACAAACTAGGACACAGTCCCACACTATATTCTTGTAAGCAAATCAGGCTGGCTTTATCTATCATGAACATGTGGTAAGGTGGACACGCAACTGACTGAGACATCCCAGGATGAACCGGCAAATGGGGACTTAGAATTTCTAATGTGAAGATTGACCAGGGAAGTCATGATGACTTTGCTGCTAGAGTCTTCTAAAGGCAGAGTGGATATATGGCACTTGATTGTGCCTCAGAGGTGGAATATGGCCTAGATGATTTCCTGCAATTCCTTCCGCTTCTCTGTTCCTGTGACTCTGTGAGGTGAGGCTAACTGGGAACATACTAACTCCAGTGCAAATAACTCAAGTTAACTGTGCACTGAAGACACAACTCTCAGCTTAATAGGTGTCATTTTAAAACCTGGCTGGAAAAATGTGTTTTCATATGTGGTAATAATGTCCCAAGAGGACATCCCAAGATGAATGGTAGATTCAAGAATGATGTGGGCTGATTGGAGAGGCTCCAAAGTGTGAATGATCAAACGACTAGGAAACAAACCTAGAAGGCAGACTGAAACAATTTGGATTGTGTAGCGAATGAAAGACCAGAGGAAACATTACAAGAGTCTTCAAATACAGAAAAGGCTGCTGTAAAGAAGAGCAGTATGTTGTTTGCAGAGAGTAAAAGCTCTGCAGTAGATGGAGAATTAATAAAACTAAATTGCAGCAGAAAAGATTCAGAGGAGTTTAAAAAAAAGGGGGGGAGGGGGATATTCCACACCCCACACACCCCCTCCCCCCCGCAGCTGTCCAAAGCATTGGAAAAGATTGCTTGGGTGTTTATGAAATCTGTGAAGATCTTAACGAGCAGGTTAGAGAAATACCTGTCAGAAAGGACATGGAGCTAGTTGTTCCTACTTTGGGACCTGAGATGGACTGGATGTCCTTTCAGTGTCCCTATCTGATTTCTTTGAAAAATACCTTTATTCTCCTGAAGAGGTACACTTTGACTTCATGCTTGAGGTACTCGGGGATTAAATTTGTTCTTTTACTTTTCAAAATAGAAATTATCTGCCTAGCAAATAGGGAAAGTAGCCAGGACTGCGTTTAAGCTTTCCACGTTCCTCTTCCTTGTTTGTCTGTGAGGAGGAATATATGGAAGATAATCTGTTCCCTACCCCATTGCAGCCAGCATTGCAGCTTGTGTATCCGAAGAAAGAGGTGCCATTTCTTTGTATGAGATACTAGAGCTGTGAACACCCACACCACATTGAATAGCCAGACATTGCAAATGAAACTGTTGCATGCGGTTGTTGTGTATGTGGATTCCTAATTAGTATTTGCAATGGTTCTTCAAATACCACCTAGACTTGCATTAGTTGGACATATTTAGATTCTGTTGCAAGTACAATCCTCCCACAGCTAGAGCTTATGCATAAATTTTCTGTCTTTTGGGTACTAAGCTGTTGGAGAATGTGATGTAAATTAAAAAACCAAAAAAACAAAACCAAACCTGGATGCAAAATGTGACTCATATTTAGGCAACGTCAGATAAGTTTTCTGAGGCTAGATAAGTTAAAAACTACAAAATGATCTGTCATTTCTTTTTAGAAGTTCAGAAGGAAGCAGACAGTTTGAATCAGGCAACAGTCTGCAGTGATGTGTCCAAAAGAAGAGCTTTTGTTCCAAACTGGGCTGATGCACGCCACCAAATATGCAAAGAATGCAGGGCCGTTTGTGGTGCTACTACAGATACCATCACCAGAAAGCTGAGCACCCAAATTCCTGTTGAAATAACATTGCAGTTAAGATGAAGACTACCAAAATAAGGCAAATCCAAATCAAAAGAATGCCATTGCCTGCAAGTACATTAAAATTTGATATAAAACGATATCTGTTTTTCTTTGAAATCCATCATTTGCAGACCTCTCCCTCAAGCCAGTGCATTGGCTCAGGCCATTAGCTGTGAAAACTTTCAGGGTCGAAGGGTCAAAGTTAGTTACAAGAAGGGGGGGGGGGTAAGAATTTTTGAATCAGCTAGTGTGATTTCAGTGAAAAATGTATGAAGACTGCATCCCTTACATCAGGAAATGATGTTTCTCCAGTTGACATCATTTCCAAAATCAAACATAGCCATATATGTGAAAGCTCTGTGTGTAAATATGTATGAACTGGAAGAGTTGTTGCACTGGCTTGTGAAAAGGCTGTACCAATTGCTCTGAGCAATTTTCATACTCATTTCAGTGGTATTTTTGTAACACCATGACAATTAACAGTTAAGATTGCATTCATACTTTAGAGTGTGCTTTATTTCATATTGTTAGGTATGAAAATAGTGGTTAAACATATCCAAAATAAATGCTGTTCTTAGGGAAAAAGTTTATTTTTCTGGAAAATTGTATGGAAATGTATTCATTCCTTTGGGAATTTAAAGAAGAGTAACTTTCTTTAAATTTTACAACTTCTGTGTAACACTTGAAATGCCAGGACTTTAGTGCTTGAAAGTTTAGGTAGGCATAGATTAGAATCCACTCCAATAGGCTGACTACCTTGAAAATAATTTAAATGAACAAAATTTCTAACATGACACTTCATTTGTAGTAGCTAAAGAATTAAAAAAACAAACAAACAAAAAACCCCAACAAACCCACAGAGTACCAAGTCTGCCAAATGGCACATCTGAACTCTGACACTTGGGAGTTTTGGAATTAGCTCCTTGGAGCAGCTGGTAGTTCAACTTCAGCAAAGCAAATATTTTGCAGAAGCAAGTTTATCTTTTACCCCAGAATCTGGGGCACAATAAGGAGCTGCGTTTTGCCAGACCAGAGGTTGCTCCGTGTCAGGATCACCGTCTGCTGATGTTTGTCAGTGCGCTGCAGGGGAGGTGGTTTTCATCACCCGTAGGGGTGAGCTGAAGTAAATCTGTTTCTGCTTGCGGTGGGTACCTTTCAAGAGCTAATAAGCACAACTAGGCGCCTCTGGAGAATAGGCGTTGGTAGCTGTTGAACACCATGGACTTGACTGGTTACAAGCCCTCCTCCTGCTGGAGGGGAGGCCAGAGGGGACCTTGGCCTGGCACAAGCTGACACTTCTGATGTTGGAAATTGGAGCCTTAGAAGTCTGGGTGCCTGGAGGTTACCTGAACAAGTGTCACAGAAAAAATGGCCTGGAAAATACTGATTAATACATAAAACCAGGCTGCTATTGCAGCAGCGGAGGCTGGCACCAGTGGTGAAATGGGAAGCAAAGCAGCTTAAACTCCCTCTGGAAAGATCAGTTGGTAAAGGCGATGATTTGGATCCAATCTGCCTATTAACCCGTCTGGAGCGGTCACTGTAGAGGATTCCCCCAGCCTCTGTTTTGATGAAGTACTTAAGTGGTATAAATCGCAAATTCAACAGAACTGATATTTTACTGTTTTTCATTCAAACCATTTTTCAATTTTGCTTCTTTTCCTTAAACTTTTAGTACATGATTAACAGATTTTCCTGCCTTTTAAAAAGGAAACTGTGTGCTGATACTAAAAGAAATTAGGGAAGAGAGACAATTTATTTCCAGTGTCTTTATCTTCCTTCAGTGACAAGATGGATAGTAAAATCTTCTCTCTCTTTGCAGAACTGAGTTTGTGTTTTAATGGATAGGTCTAGTCAGAGCTAAAAGGAAATTTCACAATGTATTTTTTTGTAGAGAAGACTCCCAATGCTAATGAACAGCCGAATCTGTCTCAGGGAAACAGTTTGTTACTAAAAATAAATTGCACCCTAACTGTAACTAAAATCAGATTGCAGAAACCAAGCTACTCTGATTCCTGACTTCTAGTGCAGAAGGAGATGAATCTATTACAAACAGCTCTGATTATTACATATTTTAAAATGTGCCAACTGAGCCCTGTTTAGAAATTAATCCACTTGCGAGCTTCTATCAAATACGCTTACAGCATTCTCCAGAGATTTTCTTCAGACTCCACAAAGCCAGTGAGGAACCAGCTCATAGTTATGAGGCCAAAAGGAAAAAACAGTGCACATGAGCTATTTATAGAATATGAAGCAAAACAGTGTGATAAAGGGCGAATAAAAGCTTTCAACAAGAGGCTTCTTTTCGTTCCCAGTCACGTGGTCTTTACGTGCAATTTATTTTTTACTATACAATTTAGCAGGGAAATCAAATCACTTGACAACAGCCTTTTTTCTGGTTAGAAAAGAACCTTTCAGTGCTTCTTTACTGTTTATAATACGCTCACATACGGCTATCGCTGTTTGAGAGGTTTTGTTTGCAGACGATTCTGCAGGGGCCAGTGCTTTTCTGGCAGGTGCCAGCAGAAGTGGCAACCAGACTTGCCCCAGGGAGCATTCGGTATTCGCATTGAAAACCCCTCTGCTGCCCAGGACAAAATGCGGAGTTCTTACTCATGAGCCTCAGATGTTTGGGAGAACAGGACAAGGATCTGTCTCCTCTGAAACTTTCACATTTCAAGGCAGTAGTAGAAGCAAGTAAAGGGGACACCAACCTTTCTAATTGCTTTTGTGTCCCGTCACCCACTGAATAGAAATGTCCTTGTTCCCTATTCCTGCCCTTTTGTTCTCAATGCAAAGAGCATTTCTGTCCTGGGAATTTATCGATCAAGCCTTATCTAGGTATATTCTGAATATATTTCTTTCAATCTTAGTTAGTTCAAGTCAAGTATCTGTACTCCATCTCCAGGGGCCTCCTTTAAGCAATTCTGACCTTGAAAAAAAAAAAAAACCACAAACTTGAACTGGGTGCCAATTTGTGGCTTTAGCCCCAACACCATATTCAACTCTCAGAAATGTAGGAGTTGCTAGTTTTTTTGACACTTGCTTAAGTTAGATATTTTACTGCCTAAGTGTGATGTCGCTGAGAGGTGCTCATGAGAAATTCTACTCAGGTGCTAAGGAGAAATTGCATGAACTGGGGGTCCGGGCAGATAAAAATAAGTGGCTTCTCAGGTTTCATTTTGTTATCCTTCCTTTTTCTTTGTGTCCATGATAAAGTCTGAGGGAGGCTGAAGAAACTGGGTAGTTTGTCTCCCAGATACAGAGAATGACGATGTCATTTCAGAATATTTTCACCGACCAGGTGATTTATGGCAGCAGCCTTTTTTTCTTGGACATTAGCAGCACATTTGCAGGTTTGCAGTGTGTGTGCTACCTGAGCTCCTCACCACTTAGGTAGATCAGGCCATCACCCAAACTGTCATGTCTCAGCTTTGCCAGATTCCTCTTCAGTCCTGGGAGATCATGTGTTTGCTTAAAAATATTAATACTTCACAGACCTGTCCTGCATTGTGACAAGTGAAAGAATGGATAAAATATCAAGGCGTTAACACCTAGTGATGCTGTATGGGAACTAAACACTGCAGCTAGGAAGCGGGGTAGCAAGGATCGATGAATGTGATACATCTATCTGTATTCCCATATGTCAGTCTCTCAGACAATTTCACAGATTCGCTAATGGGAACAAGGCTTTTCAGTAAAGCTTCTTCAGGCCCTTACAGAGATGTGAATGCACTCCAGAACCTTGATGAGTGATAAGAAAAAACACTAAAAGACAAATTTCCACTGCCTCTTCTCAGACACATGAACTCCTTCATAAGTCAGGAGTCACTCTGAGTTTAAAGAAATCAGTGCTGGCTTCCTCCCAGGATGCAAGCTCTTTTAAGAGCTCTGTTTTGTGTGTGTGTATATACATATATAATGTTATTTTCAAATACCCAGTGGAAATTTAATGGAATTGCAGGAACGGAAGAATGGAGGAGAACTAATTCTATATCCAGCGCATAACCCAAACACTGCTGCTGAGTCGATCCCCAAGAGGAAGGCAGGGCAGTGAGGCAAGGCCAGAGTTGGGAGGTTGGGGGCTGCCTTACAGAGCTTGGTGCAGTCTAACGGCTAGAAAAATCCCCACCTTCTCCACTCCTATAGTGTTCTTGCTGGACACTAAAACTGATGTAAAAAAGAAACAAGGCAAAACTGGGAGAAAAAAGAAATTGGAAA